>CAAKHF010010421.1:0-14076 GCA_901007745.1 Hippocampus kuda | reverse complement strand
CTCCCCGGACAACACCGCCGCGGTGTTTGAGTTTTTTGCCGCTGCTGCCTGGTGAACTGTTCGGTAGGCTGGCCTGACGTGGAGGTGGCTCCAGCTGCTGATGCCGTTCCCGAGGTTGTGACATATGGCCATTTTTCTAATGGATATGTTATGAGATGTCAATTCTGAGTCAAACTCCACGATTGGCTGCGGCACTTCCATTGAGGTGGACCAAAAAAAAAAAAAACGGAATTCGGCATCACGCCAGGCCTGCGTCGCAGATCAGAAGATCAAAATGGAACACCTTGCCGAAGACATTCCATTTCTTCCCCTGTTGCGTGATGGATATGACCTGACCTTGAAGAACACCCTAAGACTTTACAATAAAAAAAGGAGCATCAGCTTTCACGTCTGAATTCCTATCCCGACAATTGGCAACAAATGGCGTAAAATAAAGACAAGGAGAAAAAGGATGGATGGTCACCGTCCAAATTCGGAGATACCGGAGTCAAAGTGCAGACGGAAAAGAGAGTGGGAGGGGAAGAGAGTGAGGACAACAATTTAGATCAGCGAGAAGAGGCCAAACTGCACACTGCCAACTCTATAAACAGTTTACTCTCAACATCCTAATTCTCAACGCCCCTCACTGAAATTCAAAACACACCACCAAGCGGGACACATGCCTGCCATGAAAAATCACAAAAAAATGTGTTCTTTTTAAACCCCTAAAATCATTTGCATACAGTACAAGAGCAATATTTTATTAATACCCCGCCTCCAAAAAAAAAAAAAAACATTCATACAGAAAAGCAGCATTCTTGTTTTATACTTTTGACTCATGTGAACCATCTTGTCGTGAAAAACCAAATTCACAAGGTCAAGTTTGCCACCTATTGTACACTATTTACAGTGCTCCAAGTTTTACGTGCTTCTTGAGTCGCAAGCTACTTTCTTCAATAATAGCAGCGCACCCCCGATGAAAATGAAACCCTTCTGTGATTTGTTTCCGGAGTATTATGCGCTTGTCTCAGCACACGCTTCGAATCCCAAAACCATGCTGAATCTAGCTTTGAAATCACATTTTTGCACACGTGTCATTTGATGCGGCCGTGTCTGTGGATTTAGATGCTTTTTTTTCTGCTTCGACCACACCGACCGCAAAAGCCGCACCAGACGCAGCAGCAGTCAGGCAGCCAGCCTCTGGTTTCTGTTTACTATCTATTTGAGGTGCAGCCGAGTGCTGAGAATACGACGGCGGCTGCTGAAGGCACGTTTGTCCCAAGTAAACGCGAACATTAAAAAATATATACTAGCAGGTAGTTTTATGTACATTGAAGTATTCACGTAACATTTTTGCGAATATAAATGCACACATGTGCTCGAACAAATATTGATTTGAAGTATGGAAAACACAACAGGAAATGGTCTGTTTTGCAATATACATAAAGATTGATTAAAATTATTTCACATATGCTGACGATACAAATATTTAATGCCTAGTGCTATTTATCGTCGTATTTTTTTGAACTCACACACACACACACACACACACACACACGTACACACACACACACACACACACACACACACGTACACACACAAAGCATTGCTACATAAAAGAGTAAAAACGTAATCTTTTCAAAATGGAGGAACTACAATCCCAAATGAAAATTCAGCTTGATTTTTCTGAAAGGCACTCAATATGACGGCATAAACACTTTCAAACATATCCAACAATTATCCATTTTGGATTTCTTGTCTACGGGCCATCATCAACTTTGCTACGTTGCTCAACATCCTTTCCGGGTACCTACGGGGGGAAAAACATGTATGTGCGGCAATCCCATTGGACACTCTGGCCAACGTTACTCAAGCGATTGCTCGCCATCCACATACTGTAAATGTCTGGAAGCTAACTGTCGCCATTTTGAGCACCACTTCTTATTATAGAGGCCAAAGGTAACTTATAATCATTTTGTGATGGGGGAATAAATTTGGTGTTGCATTATATATGAAAGTTTTCCTTTTACCGTGTAAACATCATCTTGGGGGTTTATCAAAATAGCAATATTCTGCTCTATTCCAGTCTTATGTCGTGTCTTATCGGCGGTATAAGAAAATTAACAGTCCGCCTCGGTATCATCATTTGTGCTCTGCATGTTTTGATGCATCCGCTCCAGAATTCGATGGATGCTGTTGAAGCTGGGCCGATCCGACGCGTGCGTGCTCCAACAAAGCCTCATTAGATTATACAGCTCCAGTGGGCAGTTCTCAGGGCAGGAAAGGATGTGACCATCCCTGACAAAGTAAATAACTTCCTCGTGGCCCATGCCATAGTAAGGCTGCATGCCGTGGGAGAAGATCTCCCATAACACCACGCCATAAGCCCAAACATCTGATTCAGTGGTGTAACGGTTGTAGAAAATAGACTCCGGTGGCATCCAGCGAATGGGAATGGCATCATTTTCATTGGCTTTGTAGTAATCAGCCGAGTAGATGTTCCTGGAGAGGCCGAAATCCGCAATCTTCACCACCATTTCCTCCCCGACAAGGCAATTTCTTGTCGCAAGGTCTCGATGGACAAACTTGCGTTCCGACAGGTAGGCCATCCCCGCGGCGATCTGTTTGGACATCGACAACTGCTCGGGGCAAGAGAGGGGCCCGGCTTCCGTCTCTGAAGAAAAACTGCGACCGGATAGGCTCGCGCGGCTGACCGTTCGCACGGATCGTGTCGGAGATCGACGACGCAGGAATTCGTTGAGGTCACCTTGGGCCATGTACTCAAACATCAGGCACATGGGTTTACCCACTGCGCATACACCTGCGGAATGAAAGCAGACAGACTTTTTTTAAATTCCCTTTTGATCACCCGAGTCCGCTTTTGAGCTTGGCGACTCCTCACCGGGAAGGTTTGTAAGAACAAACCAATGACATTCAACCACATAAGCACATCGGTGATGTCATTCATCTTAAGGAGCAAAGTTAGTTTCTCTTTACCGGTATATCATAGAATGGGTTCATTCACGGAAGGGGATAAATCAACACTCGGTGTAGACATAAACACAGACAAAACCATTTGCGATGTGTGCAAGTTCAGAAATAGACACGGCACATAGTGGAGCTACAGTTTTGCATTAAGAGCTCAGTGACTGTAGCCAATTGATAAGTGATCTCAACCTTCTTACACACAGGAAATGCAGAAATTTAAAAGTATTCTTTTTTTTATTAGGAATCTATTTTATTTACTTTTACTATTCACACACACACAAAAAAAAAAAGTAGGGCCATTTGGATTCTTGAAATTTCAGTTCTACCTAAAACGCACGATAACATTTACAGGTGAACATCTTTGAACCTTCTTTCAACCTTTGGACACACATTTTCCATCTGTTAAGTGTTTCGACAGTGTCGCAGAAGGACAGCAGCAGAGTCACCCAAAACCATAAAAGTTGACATCTGACCACGGAAACTAGAAAAAAAAAAAGTAAACTGTCGTAAATTTTTCTGTTCAGCTCCCTGTTTCGTGAAAGGCACGTTGCAAAACGTACTGAAACATTGAACAGTTGGTGTTCTAATTTAAAAGTTGAGAGAAGAACCGATGAAGTTCACTCGTAATGGTTTTGTGCCTTTTTGGTCCTCCCTTAAGCTTCACAATATGCCAAGCCCATTGCAATACAGAAAATGTTTTGTGAGTAGTGTATGTGTATCTGTTGAACGAACTTTTATACCTCAAAAATAAAGTAAACATCTTAACTGAACAAATCAATTCCACTTTGATTCATGTACATCTAAAGTGCTGATACCATTAGCGTGAAGTCGTCTGGATTTTTGTTGCTTTTGGAATAAAAGCCTACTGAATAATTGATCAAGTCTTCGAATGCTGACTTGAAATGGAATTATTGTTTAGCGCTGGTGCATTCAGTTTGCGGTGCCCACAGAGAGTGAAGGAATTCAATTTGATCCATACGACTTGATTCCCACATTGAGTATTGAAGTACAAATTGGGAAGCCTTCTGTAGCTCCTTTCAGTGACTCTCGATCTGGTTTTCCGTTTAACTCTCGAGCCCCTTTTCAGTGACTATGCTGGCGTTCAGTCACACAATGAGAACTCCAGGCGTGAACGCCGCTTTTTGAAAAGTCTTGGTTTCGTCCCACGCGCGTACGCTTACCGAGGAGTCGCACGATGTTGGAATGGTCAAATTCAGCCATGAGTGCTGCCTCTCTCTGGAAATCATTCTGCATGTCTGCTGAGGCTTCTTCCTTGAGCATCTTTACCGCCACCATTGTGAAAGGTTCCATCGGTAGCAAGCCTGGGGCTCTGCAACAATTTTATGTTCACTCACATCTTCAAGAATTGATGTATTGTACACATTTAAAAGAAGAAAGGATATTTAGACTGAAAGGTTGTTTTTTTTCGTTTCCTCCCCTTCTGCTACCACCTTCAGCTGCATGGAAACTTTTGGTAAAATGTGAAGTATGGATATGTATTTTACAAATGAATTTTACACACACACACACACACATTGCAGCCAACTTTACAGCATCCTCAATAGGAGATCAGTTCCTTATCAACGTACTTTGTACACTTGGATCTCCTGAATGGACTCCATTGAGTCAGTTTATGTTTCAACCCTGTAGATCAGGGGTGTCAAACTCATTTTTGTCGCGGGCCACTTTGGAGTTACGTCTTCCCTCGGAGGGCCATGACAACAGAAACCGAATTAATGTTTCATCTTCACATCATATTATTACTTGTCCACCAAAAAAATGATGGCTTCCTAGTTTTGAAATCAGTCAACAGTGGAGCAAAATTACAACAAAATCTCAACATTATTTATGACACATGACAATTTGACATTTCGGTACAGATTTTAGCAAGCATCATGGAAGTTGACACCCATGATTTGCTTTAACGGGCCACGTAAAATGATGTGGCGAGCCAGATCTGGCCCCTGGGCCCTGACTTTGACACCTGTGCTGTAGATTGTGCGCGTCTCCGGCGCAGAATTTAATGGGAAGGAGAGGAGTCACTTCCATTGGCCATGTCATCCCACAACGGTGCAAATTCCAGTTTCTTAAAATATCAAAAGAAAGAAAACTACCCGGTTTGACCGCACTTTGGAGGAGTCATGCCCTGGGCATGAAAATAGGGCCCCACATGTCCTGTCATGTGAAGTATTGAATGTCTGGATATGTTGGAAAGAGAGCGATTCAAGGTCAGTATATGTGTTATGTTCCCTTGGGAGTTTCCTGGACTATATGGCAGCTTCGATGAAGGGCATCAAATCTCACTCAGTTGTGGGAAACAAATTCAAATATATTGAAGCTAAAGCAATTCAAACAGTTACATGTTGAGCTCTTATCGAACATATCAAGCATATTTATTCACGGATATCAGAAGGACTGATTGGGGAGTTACAATTCAGTGTGGACTGAATATGACACCTCTCTTCGAAACGTGCAAATGGCTCAGCGAGTGCTCATCCTCTCAGGTTTCATTTGGTTTGCCCATGTTAGAAGCAAATAACCCATAGCTTGTCTCATCTGAAGTGAAATATTGTTACCATTTCCCTTCCCTCCCCCAGCCTCCCCTTTTGCCATTTTATAGTCAAGTCCATTGGCATACTGTTATCCTAGTTACATAATCGCAATAGATTCATGGCCTTTTGTAACAACATTCTTTCACATTCTACGGGCATATTTGATCAACAGAACTGTTGATGGACTCAGACAGACTGAAACTCGCATTTAGTTTTATTCTGCATGTGTGTTATTGCTTTTGGTACATTTTAAACTGGATACTACAATCCCTACGATCCTCAAAGGTCACGGATTGTTCTGGACATTTTTTTGAAAAGCCCTATCAGTCGGAAGCTTGGCAATATTGGAAGGGATTTGCACGATTCCATACCTGTCCTCTCGAGAAGACCAGAATCTGGTTAGGTTCATCGAGCTTTTCATCACTGCAGCGTTTGTTTTCATCCATTTCCCTCAGGCTCAATCTTACCTTGCTTGAAAAACTCGGCCAAAGGCTCCCTCTCCAATATCTCGAACATACTGGATATTATTCCTGGGGTATTCCAGGGCCAGAAGTTTGGAATTGAGGAGCAAAGGAACCCGTTGGTACATGGGGTTCGGGTGCAGTCGGTCCAGTAGGAGCTCTGAAGGAAGAGCAGTCATTGTTGGGCTCTCCATTGCCCTACACAGAGACAGAGTTAGTTTTGTGTGCTCAAGAACTCCCTTTTTTGCATTTTGCATTTACCGTTTGTGTTGTCTCCATTGTTTTCTTCGTCTGCGACATGCGACGATCACGACGGTGAGGAAGACCGCAGCGGCGAGTACAGTCAGAATGATAACAATGACCGACATGGAGTATGCTGGAGATGAAGCTGTTGTGGGAGGGAGGTGACGAGGACCTGCTGGCTCTTGCTTAGCCACTGACACGTAGCCTAAAGATGATTCAAATGTAAGCAAAAAAACAAAAAAAGCTAGAATATTGTTATCAAATGATGAATACGATTCATTGATGACAATAACGGCGATAACACAAATTTGTTAAATATAGAAAGTAAATATGGCAGCACGACGTCCAAGTAGTTAGCGCCAGGTTAGCATGTCTCAAAGACTGCAAGGGGTTCTGATTTTGAATCACTCCTGTGTCGGATTTTCACGTTCTCCCCATTTCAGGGACAGGGGTTACGACAGTAGACAACTTATTGTGTTATCAGGTTACAGGGTGCGTGAAAGGGTTAATGGATGCCAAAAAGATCGAGATACGGCCATGAGGCCCTTTTCTGCCAGACGCAGGAGACGATTTGTCCTCTCCAAAACAATCGCTATTATCGTATGGTGCCTTTGCCGCGCCTACGCAGGAACTCAGCATCACCTAAACAATGTTTTGGTATCTTCCCATGTGTGATTCTGCGATCTTAACTTGTTTCAACTGGTCAGTGTACAAGGGCACAGAAAGACAAAGAAGACCAAGCGACACAACGGCCTAATTCAAGTCACGCACCTAAGTATGTGCGCCAACGAGTAGGTTAGGCCAATCGATGTCATATGTGAGGTGCCATAATTTGCTCGCGAATCCTCTAGCGCAGGGGTAGGGAACTCTGGTTCCTCGAGAGCCATATCCTGCCTGTTTTAGGTCCCTCCCTACTCCAACACACCTGATTCAATTGTTCAGGTCTTGACAGAGCTTGCTAATGAGCTGATCATTTAAATCAGGTGTGTTGGAGTAGGGAGGGACCTAAAACAGGCAGGATATGGCTCTCGAGGAACCGGAGTTCCCTACCCCTGTTCTAGCGAGTTCACAACATCCTAATCAGCAGTTTTCTGTTTTAAAAGTTTTAAGCAACTCGATGCAATGTTATTCTTGAGAAAGAGAGAAAAATAGTTACCTGATCCCGCTCCCGCTTCTCCACACTGTGGTACAGCACAATACTCCCAACGTATGTTGGGATTTGAGGTGTAGCACCACGGCTTGTCGCTGATCCCTGCTGGGTTTCTACAGTTGTTATCTGAGTTTTTTAACTCTGGAACGGCATCCACAGACAAGCGGTGCTGATGAGGAACCTGCGTTGACGCAATGTACAGCGGAATGAGAGGCAAGGCGTGTTTTGAGTGGTCAAGAGAGTCTATAAAGGCTTTAGAACACTTTTAAGGACACTTACACAAAACACCTTTGGAGATAAACTTTTGGTAAGTGGACCTTTGGAGACCTTGTTGAGGGTCAAATGGGGAAGGTTTTGTTTTGATAATGGCAGAGGTTGGAGAAAGTTTCTTCCAAAGGGCCAACTTAAATACTCAACGTATAGCACTTTGATACAGCGTGAAAAAACGGTTTCGCATACCACCAGTTATATTGCAAAGAGGTGTGACATGTTTTCGCCCGTTCTGGCTCATTGCACAGCTTTATTGACTCAGAAAATCATACAGTTGGGCAATATTCTGCAGCAACAAGCTCCATATTGTCGAAATGAAATAGCGAACACTGCATCATTCAAGTTGCTATTATAGCCCACCAAAATCAACATATCACCACTTCCAATCAATAAAATTATTTTACCACAAATGCAATATACATCAGAAAAAAAACCCCGAAACTGAACTTAAAAAAAAAAAAAAAAGTTTGAGCCAGTCTTCCATCAACCTATGAGGAGGGAAAACAGACATTGAACTGCTTCCTGAGTATTGCGTCATTCCAGATTGTGTCGTTACCTCCAAACGCACGAACAATCCACACAGAATGTGTGCGGGTCTGTGAGTGAATGAGTGAGTGTTTGTGTTAGTCGGTGCAAGATTTGCGTGTGAAAGCTAATTGCTTCCAGAGGCAGGATGTGACAGTACAAGACCCTCCCTCCCTGCTGACCGGGCAACACGCTCGCACAGACAGACACGCACAAACTGCACAGGAGAGAAGCACGAGTTCACCCGACGAGACTATTTTTCCCAAGTAAAGTCTTAAAAAGATAAAGGAGCTTTTACGCCATCTTTCCGAGCAAGAGCCACAAATGTATGATAGAAAACAGAGACGGGCACAAATCAGTCTGATTCGCCGTAATGGAACTAAATTGATTTTAAGCTTGTTGCAAATGTAATACTTTGCATCATTGGATGACAGAAGTCGTTTCATATGCATACACAGCCTCCCAAAGCTATTCCAAAAGTGAAGCCAACTCCTTGATTTTCATTTGGAGGCTGCAAACATTTGAGTTTGACATCAAAAGAGGAGTACAAAACAACAGAAGGAACAAAGAAACTGAACTCAAGTCACGTGAACATGATGTTCCGCACGTACTCAATTTGATGGCTTTCATTTCGTTTTCTGATGTCTTAAAAAAAACTTACAACGTGAATGTTTGACTCTCAGCATTCCATTTTAAAATGGTTAGAATGACCTTTTAATCGTAAGACACTAAAAACAATTTCTGTTGTATTTGGTTGCAACTGAACATTTGAAGTAAACACATTTTGTGCAATCAGCTGTATATAATAATTCCTGAATGTTAAATTCTATTTTCAAATATTTTGTTAATATTCATATGTTATTTACATGCGGTCATGTATTTGTAATTTCAATGTTTCTACTGCAGTACACGCTTGTAGATGAGTACCTGTTGATCCCACGGCTGACAGGGTATGCCGGACCTTGTCACGTTCACGCTACCCTGATAAAAACGCCCTCTGTCACTGTAACATGTTGCTGGTGATACAAAACAGAAATGTAACGAGTTTTTTTTTTTTTTTAAACAGTGGGAATTTTCATTCATGTTTAACACTTACTAGTCATTTGATCCGCTTTGATGTCTGAAATACAGAAAAGTTAGATGAGTCATCTTGAATCGCAAACTTGAAAGGAGAAAGAAGGTCATTAGAAGAACATTTGTTTGTGGAAAGGTTTAGCATCGCTATATGAACTTACAACTTACCCACGAAAGGAACACGAGTACAAGCTTGAAGGTCTGAATGGAGACTAGGTAAAGTTTGACATTTGGGCAACAACAAACGGGGTGTGTGGAAGTCTGCGGCAGAACCGAAGAGTCCAGGCTGGACCGACATGCTGCCTTCTAGTATCGACCATTCCTTAAGGCAGTACAGCTCCTTCACTGCAAGGCAATGCTCCCTGTTGTAAAAAAACAACAACAAAGTTTAATATTAACCAAAATATTAACTGTCACATCTCCAGGAAACTAAACCGGAGAGAGAACATTGAATTGTAACATTCACTCATCCAGGGAGACTTTCCACAAGGCTTTGGAGGATTAAAAGGAAAAAATAGGAAGCTACACTGGGGTTGTTCATGCTTTTGAAAGACTTTCCTCAAGATTTTAATGACTCTGGGAATCTTTGCCTGCTGTTCATCCAGAAAAGCATTTCTCAAAGGTTACTGATGTCGAACAAGAGTTGCACTTGCAGGTGTTTCTGAGTTTGATGGGATGAGGTCAGGACTCGACGCGGGCCATTCATTCAATCAAATTGCTAGCATATGACAGTTGCCTCTCGCTGAGCGCCAATGGTTTGCAAAGGTTTGCGCACGGCTTCTGAATGTTTCTTTTTTTTGTCAGGGTTTGTTCAAGGTTACAAAGAGATTCGCAGAGTTTTCCTTGTCACAAAGGAACAACCGACATGTTCAAAATGTGATAGTGACTAGAAAAACTGTTTGCAAACATTAGAAACTGTTTGAGAATGTCCACCTTTACAACCTTTTGCAACCCTGACAAAAAAAAAAAAAAAAGAAAAACACATTCGCTACGTCCGCTAACACTAGCAAGATACAGGCTGGTCATATTTGAACATTTTTGGAAAACAAGGAAAAAACAATCTGAAAAAAAATGACTGGCTACGATGCTATTAGGCTAATGATATACAGTCATGATATTGGTGCACTCAGAAACCAACACGGGAGGATGGAGTATGGATGGATTCAAAATTCCTTTTGCACAGATTTAATTCATTCTAGAATATTTTTAGATGTATGTGCTAGTCGAAGGCATGTGCATCGAAAAAGAAATAGGTTACCTGCAGACAGGTTTAGGTGCTGGTCCCAACCCTGATGGATTACAGTCTGGGAAAGAGGTATGACAGAGAAGTGAACGCACTGCAGGGCTACAGAGTTTACTGAGACCTTCAAACTCCGTCCACCAGCTCTGAATCAGGTACTCTTGCACGTCCTCCGGGTCAGACATGGAGGCGTTGAAGAAAACAAGTGAATCTTCCCTTAAAATCGTGCGGCACACTTCCCCCCGATATGCACTGCAGAAGCCCGCGACACCCTTGTAGAGTCTGTCAAGGAGACATGCATTCAGGCTGAATGTTTGCAAGAGCATCTCTAAGAAACATTTTTCCAACCATATTTTGGTTTCGGTCAATCGACAAATTTGAAAATGACCTTGGGAGGGGAGTGGTTAGAACTTCTAAATCAAAGTTGTGACGTTTTTTTTGTTTTTTTTTTTTCAAATAATGGCCGTAGCTGTCCTGTGTGGAGTTTGGATTTTTTTTCCCTCTTTTTGCATTGCTTTTGTCTTCCTTCCTCCCAAATTCCAAAAAACATGCATAAATTGGGTCCGCCGCCTGATGACTCCACATTTTCCGTCGGCGTGAATATGCATGTGAATGGTTGTTTTTCTATATGTTCCATGCGACCCTTCCGGGGTGTTGTCTGATGTTTAAACATTGTTCATTTACTTTTCTTAAAAATGTTTTTTTTTCTTAAAAAAGGTGAAAAATGAAATACTGTAAAACTGCTTGGATAATGTTTGAATAGATTCTATTAAAAAATGTTGGTGATTGTGTAGACAAATGGTGACGAGCAGCATTTGCTTCACACATGATCTCCTTCTGAACTGCCATTGACAGTGACTCTTACAAAGTCCAGATGCGCTCTCCTTTAGGGGGGGTTACTTATTAAATCAAATCACCAACATAAAACTAACACGTAAATCTAACAAATCCCACCATGACCGTTATCTCCCTAATGCCTTTCCCATGACTCCGTCGGCATCCAGTGTCCAGATGTGGCAATACGTTAGCACACTTACAAACTCGCTATCCTTTGAGCCCTGATCACATGAACCATTTGTTCCTTTGTTTCCAATTCGCAAACATAGCAGGCAGCTGTACAAAGTACAGTCGCCTCGACACAAGCAGTAAATATGTCTGACTATTACAGAGAAGGACACGTCTGAATACAGTCACAAAATGTTTCTCCCGCTCAGTTTGCAGTTTCGCTGTCCACATGTGGTAACTGTGGTCACGTCGAGGTGGAGAAAAAAAGTTCACATTCAACTCGTGCCATATGCGGACATCAGGAGCGGCTCCCTGTCCGTATGTCAATATTAGTGACAGACGGAAAAGCGTATCGGGATCGGATTCTCTCGTCGACATCTTTACACTAAGTAAAACCAGATGGTTTTGTGTGGGTCAATGATGGTGTCGCGGTACATGCCCCCGACTTTGGTGCGCAAGGCGTAGTCGAACAGCGTTCAGTTCCCAATGAGTGACGGTATGACTGTAATGGTTTTCCGCCTCCATATGGGCCCTCCTAGTAACGACCAGTTCAGGGTTTAGACTGCCTTTGGCGTGAATCTGCTGGATTAGGCAGACGATTTGGTTTGATCCAAGAAATATTATTTGAATATGAATTTTATCTACAGTGGCCTCAGCCATTCATTAGCCACAAGTGCCATTGTTTATGCTGTTTGTATTGTCTATATCATCTATATGGTTTATACTGTTCAGATTACACATTGTCTTTTTATACAGTGTAGCTGCTATCTTCTTAGCTGTGTGTGTTTAATGCACAGCATGTTTGCATGCATATTTGCACTGAGGATTGAGAGGAAGGAATTTCATCGATGCTGCATGTCATACGTAAGCATATTTGACAATAAAGATGACCTTGACCTTGACCTTGACCTTGATTATGGCATAGTCTGCTGGTCAGGCAGTAGACATGTGACAGAGTGAGATTGAACCGACTGGTCAGGAGGGCCAGCTATTTCCTGGGCTGCTCCCTGGACACTATGGAGGAGCTGGGCAACAGAAGGATGCTAGCCAAGCTAAAAGCTACAATGGACAGACCCTCTCACCCACTCCAGGCCACCCTGACAGCACTTGGCAGCTCTTTCAGCCAGAGACTGATAGACCGGTGCTGCAAGAAGGAGAGATACTGCCGCTCATTCCTACCGACTGCTGTCAGGCTGCTGAATAAACAAACGTGAAAACCTGGACTCACCCATTTTTAATATGCTTATATCTATATTTTATACTTTTTATTTATGTCTATACTTTTTGCTCTTCTACTTCTCCCGTTCATAATTTTGCTGTTGTAAATTGGGAATTTCTCCATTGTGAGACAAATCATGGCTTTCTTATCTTATCTTATCTTATCTTATCTTATCTTATCTTTAACATCAATGTAGGCCCATAATTAATAGTCATGTACATATTTCGCTAAGATTAGGTGTCATACAAAAATGAAACGGTTGGCCAGCGTGGCCTCCTGTTGCATGTTTCTGTACAGGTCAAGAGTTTCTTACATCAGATATGTCATATTGGCAAGAGAAAATGAAACTGGCCACAAAAGAGAACAGGCTCACATCGGGAGATGAACATTCAAAAGTCAAAAAGTTAAAGGTACACTCAGGGGTTTGTCAAAGTTGAAAAGCTAAAAGGGCTTTCAAAAGTCCATGGCATTGAGTGACCTAAAAAGCAGTGAACGACCCAGCACATCAGAAAAACAAAAATCCCTCAGGAGTATGCTGAAATTGAATGAATATTGTAAACGTAACCACTGTGTAACTTGAAAGGATTAAGACACAAGAAGGGTTGCAGCAAGACTTACCTCCATTCTATCGGGAAATGGCAAGATCCACAAGATGTTGGTTGAAGGTGAACCAGCACGTAAAGAAGAGGGAGGAAAGAAAGCGGAGGCATATCATTTAATCTCGCTTGGAAGAGAAAATCAAATGTGATCCTCATCTGTCCATGTCCTAGGTTTAGCATCTTGGTCTGTGGAGGGACTTAACAACCAGGAAGTGATTGGCCAGTGCGTGTGTTTTATTTTTTTAGGTGAGTGTCGTGTGTGTGTGTGGGCTGCGGTGAAGTTGAAAAAGAAACAAATGGTCCAGGGGGGGAAAAAAAAAACAGCTGAAGCCGCGTCAAACAGCTAAGATAACGCTATGACTCCGTGTTAAGTAGTTGATGCTCCTCAGAAAAATGCAACACTTTGTTTGAAGATCCACATGTAGAATTAAATACTCACCTGCGACAGTCACTCGAGCGGTTGCTTTGACAGTGTTGGCCCCAGCGCTGTGTCTGTTTGAGGCCAAGCACGTGTAAAGAGCTGGCTTAGTCACCGTCATCCGCAGAACCGACAAAATGACTTCTCCCGCCAAAGTCTCATCGACTGATGCGCCGGAGATCTTGAAAGGAGCGGAAACAAGCAGTCGTGGGAGTACGTCATGATCAATTGTGTTGGTCTTTTCAAATTCATGTATTAATGTACAGTATAATGGTGCATCTTTTAGAAAATATACCCCATCGTGTCTGCATCCTACTGGATCCTACTATTTTTTACAAATCTCCAAGATTATC
>CAAKHF010010419.1:0-13127 GCA_901007745.1 Hippocampus kuda | reverse complement strand
TACCTTTCTAAAAAACTGTCGAATATCCATCCTGTCGACTCAACCTGACTTTCGGCAATGAACTGTCAGTTGCTGCGTTAGCATTTGATGTGGTGATGGTGACAGACTGTTGTTTCTGTATGCTTGTTGCAGAATAACGAGACACCGTTATTCTACCTATAGTTGCAAAATAAACCCTTGTGTGAGTGAATCACGAGATTAAACTCACTGTCAACCCTGAGTTCGGCCCTGGTGGCTGCAATGCCGCTGCTGTTTTCCGCCGTGCAACGGTAGACTCCCATGTCGGAGGGCAGCACGGCAGTGATGATGAGCTGATGGCAACCTTCCTGGTCCTCGTTGATCATGTAGTGGTCATTCTCCTCCAGCACTTTGCCATCTTTGTACCAGCGCACGGCGGGCGAAGGCTTGCCGATCACCACGCAGTCGAAGCTTACCGGATAGCCTTCGGGCACGTCCTGATTTTGTAACTCTGTCAAGAAGACGGGCGCGGCTGGGGGAGGAGGAAAACAAAAATATTAAAAGCAAAGACCTCCACCAAGGCAAACCTGTGAAATGTATAAGTGAATGTAGGCGTCCCTCTACTTCCACTTACTCTCTGTCTCCTCTCAGATGGCGTTGATCATCTTGTTAAAAACAATGACCTTTGACGTGCATTTAAAAGACAGGATTTTTTTTTCCACAAGTGTGTCATCTCATCTCATATTTTTTTTACAGATGACATCCATCCATCCATTATCCTCATTATCATCTAATTAATAATAATTGAAACAAATATGAATATACAGGGTGTCCATAAAGTCTCTTTACTATTTCAAAACTGTATTAAAAATGCACTTGATTCGATATTTTATTCAGATTTGTTGTATTGTATTCAGCGTTTATTAGAGTTTTTTTTTTTTTACCTCTTTTAATACATTTCTACATGGGCACCATCAGTTGCACGAAGCACATCAAGACGGTCCTCGATTTCTTGTCATGTTCGCTGTAGCACAGCCTCATCAGTTGTGGCAATGGCATCAGTCATCCTTTGCTTTAGGTCAGTAATGTCCCTTATCTTTGTTCGACACACGATATCTTCAACATAGCCCCATAGAAAGAAGTCCAGGGGAGTGATATCTGGTGAACGTGGCGGCCAAGGAATTGGCCGCCAATCCACCAGTCTGGAAATGTTTGAGGAACCCACGAGCATGCAGCCCCCAATGTGGTGGTGCACCATCTTGCTGAAAAATGATGGTTGGTTGAAGGTCATTCAGTTGTGGTGCCACATATTCAGTTCAAAGGTCAAGGTAAACATTTGCAGAAATGGATGTCACGTTGAAGAAAAATGGACAAATTATTCGATTGCACATGATCCCACACCACACATTCACCTTTGGGCAGTGTGATAAAAAACTTGAATAAACACTGAATACAATAGAACAAATCTGAATAAAATATCTAATCAATTGCATTTTTAAATACATTTTTGAAATGGTTAAGAGACTTTATGGACACCCTGTAGAATGACACAATTACAGTGATTTAACTTTTTTTTAAACTTCATGTACAAATGACCAGGCCCCCTTTAGTTGTTTTTAAAAATTAAAAGTGGCCCGTGAGAGCAAAAATGTACCAAAACCTGCTCTTGCATGAATGTGACAGAAAGCTACTGGCTTTACAGTGAACTGTATTTTTGTAGACACTCAACAACATAGAACAATAAGAACAAATTGCAGCGATACTCTTGATCTTACCAGCAGCTCCAGACAATAACGCAGGAGGTTGTTTTTCTTGAGTGGGCGTTTCCGTGCCATCCTGTGTGAACTCCATCTTCCTAATCCGCAGCTCCACTTTGAGATGTCCGGCGTCCAGGATGCTGGTTTCCACGGGGACTCCGTGGATGGTAAACATCTCCTGGAACCTCTTGGACGCCACCTCCGCCTCTGACCACGTGTCGAAGCGGATGTAAATGTACCTGTCGTCCTCACGGTAAGAGTGGGGATCCGGAGGGCAGAGTTCTCCTTCATCTGCGCTGATGAAAGGTTCCTCCTCCACATCTGGCGGGAGGCGTGTACGTAGCAACCGGCGGAGGCGTCTGCTCGCCTGCCTCAGCGACTCGTCCATCTCGCTGCCCGACGAACTGTCTGGCTCACTGTCGGCGCTGTAGCCAACTGTCAGCGGACGCCGGCCGCATGATTCTCTCACTGTTCCCACGGTAACCTTTGCACTGTGAGAGATGACGCCAAACTTGTTGATGACCTCGCACGTGTACACGCCCGTGTCTTTGGTGGTGATGGCAGTGATGACCAAGGAACAAGTGCCGTCGTTGTAGATGTCGATGTGGTGGTGTTTGCCATCCGACAGCGGCTCTCCGTCCTTCAGCCAACGCACCTTATCGGGTTTACCTTCTGCCACACACTCCAGATGTATGGTGCCATTCGGCTCTTTGGTCTGGTCTTTGAAAACCTCCTTGAAAACCGGCCGCATGTCCTTGCGCGCCTTGTAGCCCTTGAAGGCAGCTTGGATCTTGATGGCGGCTTCCCTGAGCTCAGGTTCATCTTCCTTGCTGATCTCCAGGATCTCAGTTTCCTGTGTTGATGCCTGCTTTGTTTCGGTCCACTGAAGTGTCGTCGCTTTCTGGTCGGTCATCTGAAAGTGTTTGAAGAAGCGCTCGGTGGCTAGTGTCCGGTCATCGGAGGGTACAACCGTGGCTGAAGACTCAAGCTGACTGTTCTTCTTAAGGTAGGACACAAGCGAAGACCCATCAGAATGGTACTCCTCAGAGCTGGTGTGTAATTCAGACTCGGTCTGTTTCTTGGTCTGCTCGCTCTCTTTTGATATCGATTCCTTCTTCTCTGAATCGCTGCTCTCCTTCTGCTCCGTTTTCTTTGGGCCGCCTTTCCCATCGTCCTCTGGGTGTTCAGTGATGGAGTCCAGAGTAGGTTCGCGACTCATGCGCCTTTTCTTGGCCGAGGCCTCCCACAGATCATGGAGGTCTCCTTCTTCAGCGGCCTCCGGAGGAAGACTGGGCTGTCCTAGTTGCTCCGACTCAATTTCTTTGACCTCCGTTTCTATTGGCACACAGCATTCTGAATCATACCTTTGGTGGCGCTCGTACAAACAATGCAATCTCAAGAAGTGGCGGGCCATGCATTTGGTACTTGGGATTTACCGAATTTAATCCAACTCTTGTTACCACAACTATTATGTTGCAAAAATGGAATTATTAATCCGACACAAAAATGCAATAGAGCACACAGCTGTGCCATGTATATCAACCGGAACAATATGTATCTAATAACATGACAGAAGTCCAATACAACATACTCATCAGAGTTGCTGATGGCTGACTGTAATAATGTGTGCACACCATGCTGGCCCCGTGAGGTCCAATTTGAAATCTAATTGTACAATAATTAGTCCGACTGCTAATATCGTTACAATGTCCAGTAGTACTGATTGTGAAGAGTCATTTGCAGATTGTAATTTGATTGCCACAATTGTAATATTATATAACAATATAATACAATATAATATAATATAATATATATAACAATATAATATTGAATGGTCCACTCACCAAGCTGCACAGTCTGAGGAAGCTCAACAGACTCCCCTGTACCAGCTCTGTTGATGGCAGCCACTCGAAACCTGTAGCCGGTGCCCTGGATGAGATTTTCCACTACAAACTCGGTGTTGCTCACGGGAGTGGAGTGGCACGGAAGCCAGAGAGCGCTTTCTGCCAGCCTCATCTCCACCTTGTAGCCCAGAATGGGACTTCCTCCGTCATGTAGGGGAGTGAACCAGGAAAGGGTGACCGATTCTTTGGTCTTGCTGAGGACTTCGGGGTCCTCCGGTGGGTCTGGTACAGCTGCGACGAAGAAAGCAGCAGGACTTTGAAGTAGATTCTCACTCATAAAGGATGACACAAAAGGCAAAGTCTGATTCTGAAACCCATTATTGTGAATCCATCCATTCATTTTCTGATGCGCTTATGCTCACAAGGGTCGCGGGGCGTGCTGCAGCCTATCCCAGCTGTCTTTGGGCAGCTGGTGGAAGACACCCTGAATTGGTTGACCCATTATTGTGTGAAATCAAAATAACCTATATTGCTGCCAGCTCACCAAGGACATCCTGATAACTTTTTCACATGTGCTTCAGTTTTTTAACAGTCCCATAATTTC
This sequence comes from Hippocampus kuda, assembly GCA_901007745.1. Lineage (NCBI taxonomy): Eukaryota > Metazoa > Chordata > Actinopteri > Syngnathiformes > Syngnathidae > Hippocampus > Hippocampus kuda. The sequence continues at coordinate 8,964 of CAAKHF010010419.1, read as the reverse complement.
CACATTATCCACGAGACACAAAACCACTCAAATTAATGGAGAAATGTCAAGGATTCACGGTAAAGTTTTCGAAAATGTCAGCTTTTTAAAGAATCATTTAGCAAATACCCAAAACAAAGGATGACATTTATGGCAGATTGAAATCATTCATCCTTTAAATGTTCAGCATTCTAATTATTACAACTTTTCGAAAAAATGTCCATACAACCATTACCAAAGCAATGAAATATAATTGGATGACTAAACCTCAAATTCAGGTGTGCCCATTACGTCGATTGCGATCGACCAGTAGATCAGCGACTGGTCCCAAGTGTCTCTGTGCATGTTGTGCATTTGTGTCTCTGTGCATGTTAGTAATATATTTTTTGTGTTAATGCACACTTTACCCTAATCATTCTATCAATCTCACTTTCACAAAAAGTATTTAAAAATAAAATAAAGAAGTTAATCTTTAACCTACGGTGACATGTGACTGCGCACCGGAAGTTGTGAGCGCTCAGCAGTTTGCAGTTACAGCTTGTGATCAGAGTTGTTGCGCTCTATCTTTTATCGTAATCACTATTCTCATTCAGAGTTTGTTTTTTACAATTCGCCGAGGGGACGGGCAAAGAATGGGAATCTGGAGGGCCGAGAGAAGCATTTTAAAATGATACGCGTGAGCTACGATCGTGAACAGGCTGCTAAGTGCATCGCATGCCTCAGCGTCAGGCTATTGCTCATCATGGCATGCGTGTGTACGTATGTGCGTGCGGTAACGGGTCGATCGCGTGAGGTTGGTTGATCGAAAAGTAGATCTTCGGTCAAAAAAGTTTGGGCACCCCTGCTCTAATTTATCATTTTTCACATGATTAAAATCATTCTGACTTCATCATCGTCAAGACTTCCAAAATTCCAATTAAAAAAAAAAGAATTACACATTGTCCTTGAGAAATTTTGCGAATGAATAGAGAAATGTCTACAAATTCACCTCGCTCTTACAATTCAGCCATTTTTTTCTAATTCGGTCTAACACTACTATTGTTGTTGTAATTCAACCATGGTGAAATACCGATCGACTAATTAACTGCAATACTCACCGATAATGGAGAGCTTGGCCATAGAGAGAGCGTCGCGTGCTGCAAAGGTTATTTCCTGTTGAGCCATAAGCGGCGCCTGCCTCAGGATGAGGCGATAGCGACATCCGTCGTTCCTGGTGATCCACAGCTGGCCGGGCTTGAGCTCCACTCCGTTGGCATACCAAACGATTTCCGACGCGAGCACGGGCTCAGTCAGCTCCACATCAAATTCCACCCTCTCACCGACGGCGGCCACCACGTCCTCCAGATGCTTTGCCACGCCCAGCTGCCAGCCCTTGACAGCAAGGTGGGCAGACGTGGACGTCGTGCCCGCCCTGAAGGTGACTGTGCAGCTGTCACTAACGCGCAGCTCTTTGAGGAGGAGCAGGTGACGACGGCCGCTCTCAAAGGACACAATCTCAGCATTGGGTGATTCTTTCACTGGTTTGTCATCCAGGAGCCACAGGCAGTCTTTGTTCTCTGGGCGAGACAAGGCACACTCAAACAAAGCTTCTCCTCCGTCAAAGGTTTCCGCGTTCTCCAGGCCTTGGACTATGTTGATGGGTTTGGCTATTGGGGAGGAAAAAAAAGAGAAGGGATAGAAACGATACATTCTTTGCACTTCGTGATGTAAAAAAAAATAAAAAATAAGAACGCAGCTGATTAGTTGATAGCGCCACAAAATTCACCAGTAGGTGAGGCCCTGAAGGTCATTGCTCTTTCCATGTGGAGGAGAGCTCACCTTCCACATGAAGCGAAGCAACCACACGGGTCCCCTCTGCCTCACAGGAGTATGTGCCCCTGTCTCCGGCACACACGCGGCTAATGTACAAGCGAGACACAGTCCAGTCCTGCTCCACTACCACCCTGCGGCCATCAGGCTGCAACGGCTGCCCGTCTCGCTTCCACTCGGCCTTCACCGGCCTCGAGAACTGGCAGATGAACTCGGCCGGTTGGTTCTCGACCACCCTAAGGTCCTCCATGTCGTTCACCACTTCAACTGTGGGATCTGAGGTTGAGGTCAGGTGTCACAGGGTCAGGGAGGTGCGTTAAGACTGATCATATTTGTACAGCGCATGCCAAACGAGGGCTTTAAAACCTCCAGAACCTTTTGGAGTGAGTGATGTTAATGTAGTTGAAGGCAGGGATCACCAACCTTTTCGCAACTGAGAGCTACTTTTTGGCTACTGATACGTGCGATGGGCTACCAGTTTGATTAACACCAGTTAGCGGTTATTTGTTATCGGAATAATATTGACATATGTTAAGTTTTTGCTCATGGTAACATGATTTCTCACAATAAAAAGGAAACAGATAGATATGAAAATGCAACACAATAATTGGCGCGAAATCTAAATTTCAAGAAAAACAACTTCAATAGAAATTTATGTTGGGTAATTCAACAAAATACTTTTGGGGTTTTTTTTCTTGTGAAAATTGCCTTTTCCGCTAATTCTTCCTTGTATTATCGCCTAACTAAAAGATATTACTAAAAATGACTCAGCAAGTTGTTTTGGAGCCAACAATTTGCTTTCTTTCTTGTGTGAACTAACATTACTGCTATGAATGTCAAGAATGTATATTTTAAAGTTACTGTTTAAATGACTGTTTTAGCCCCCAAAAATACACTTTGTGATTTTTGCACTGTATGAATCTGGATTTTCAAGCGATCACTTCTCCACCATTCTACCGGCACCCCGTTGGTGACCCCTGGTTTACGAATTGACCTGACAAACATCGGAGGTCAAAAAGCCCAAAATATACCCAGATTATGGTTTAAATTGCAGTTGACAAAGGAGGCCATTTTAAACTCAAAAGGATGGATCACCAAATGTTAGACAGTGGCGTGCTTGCAGGTTAAGTGCAGATTCATTTGGTCAAATGGTGTAAAAGAAGTCAAAGTCAGTAGTGGAAAGCAACAGGCCAGAATGGATGGGTGGAGCAGCACTGCACTGTTTGGGGTGACTTCCCAAATTATTATTTTTTTGGATGACAAAGTCCTTAATACAGTAGACCCCCATCTTTCACAGGGGTATGTTCTGCCAACTCCTTCGAAAAGTGAACATTTGCGAATAATTCTTAAATCTAAATTAGTTACATTACGTCCGAATCAAACACGTGCATTACTGCAACTGACTGAACCGTCAGATAGACAGTGTACTTGCCAGTAAAGATTAGTTACGGGCGACCGACACTGTTTTGTGGTGACTCGGCTCCCTCTCATATTGTTGAGAAATTCGAGTTTTATTTAGGAACTTTCCAATTAAAAAATGGATTTGCAAAGATGGAATGATGGATAGATAGAGAGAGAGCGAGAGAGAGAAGGGAGGGGGTCTACTGTTTGATCAAAACAGGTCATGTGGCCTTTGCAATATTCAAACGAAAAAAAAATCCAAAACCAAAGGTCTAATAGGTGGAAGGAGTTTGGAAATTTGCTGTTGTGCCGCACCCAGATGCATGACATACTTAAAAGAAAAAAAAAAAAAAAAAAGAACCAAGCTCACGCATGCTTAAGCACACTCAACATCAATGTGAAGCCGAGATTAGCTCGTGGAGAATTTTACAAGCCTGTGCAGAAAAACACGTTGGACATGATTTTCACATTGACAGTGGAATCTCCAAGTCAAACATCATCCTTTCCGTGACACTTGTTGACCTTTGAGTTGTTGTCATGCAATGTGAATTCATTTCACCCATCCATCCATTTTCAGTCGTGCTTGTCGTGTCGCCAGTCAGTCGCAGGGCACACATAGAGACGGACCACTCTTCACTCTCAGATTCACACCGACGCTGAATGGAAGCTGGACTTCCGTTGCCTTCATGGAAGTCAAGCAATGTCTGATTATATCAGTGACTCGGGTTGACTGGTTTCAGTTTCAAAGAACTTTGTACAGCGTGGTTAAATACGACTGTCTGTCCGTCCATCCATCCATCCATCTATCTTCTGAACCGATCATCTTTATAAGAGTCTCGGATGAGCTAGGGCCTTTGTCAGCTGACTTTGGGCTAGAGGTGGGGTACACCCCACACTGGTCACGAGCAAATTACGGAATCTACACTGAACCCAACATGCATGTTTTTGGAATGAGGGAGAAGCCCATTCAAGAACAGAGAGAACAGACCAACACCACACAGGAGGACCTGAACCTGGATTTGATACCACCGCCCCCCCCCCCCATCTCAGAACTACTGTGAAATACAACAAAAACAAAGAAAAGTAAAACTATTCATGCTTTTGAGACCTTTGACAAATGTCTAATGGAAAAGCAACATAAATATGTTTGCATATGCTGTCACCTAACATGATTTTAGGTATTGTGTGCTTATATCCATTTTGGACATATGATTTAGGCTTTCGTTAGCTTGATTAAACTAAAATGTGTTCATGTGCTGTAATTGAGATGAACCCTTTCAGGGACAGCGGTTACTAGAGTGGACAGCTATTCACATGTCATTTTCTCTTATATTAATTAATCTTATGTTGTAGTTGTGCATCAACCACTAACTACAATGAGCCCTTAGCTGGTGACTTTGTGTGTTGCCATCCACTGCCATCATTTTTTGTCATGCCCAAATACTAATAGAAACACGAGAAAAAAAAATCCCGATATAAGGTTATTATTTGTGCATGATGGGGTTAAATTAATTGCTCATTGCTATTACTCATTATAGCCTGAAGCTTTCTGAGGTCGCAGTAAATTCCATTTCGAGCTCTGTTTTTAGAATCATGCTTTTCCTCAGTTTTCCTCCTTTTTCATCCATGGCCCGCTCCTGTGACATCTCAAAAAAACCCACAAAGGAAAATCAAAACTCACTCGTCGAAAGAATTAGCATGTCAAGCGGGGTGTGTTTAGAGTGATTTTACCTCCCAGAGCTGCTCCACAAAACAATTGTAAATGTGAAACATTCACTATTCATGACGGCAAATCCTTATGCGAGTGATCAATACAGGATGACACTTTGAACTTGTGACACCTAGGCATATTTTTCCAGACAATTTTACTTTCATTCTAAATTGCACCATTTTGGGGTTGTTCGACTCTGGAGCTTCCACTGTATTTTATGTAGAATCAGGATAGTTGTTATCTTGAAAATGGATTCATCACTACACAAGTACATTGCTTGACTTTCTGCAGGACGTAAAAGGCTTTGGTCATGTTCATTTCAGCGATACCTTTGACAAGGAGCTTGGCTGCTGAAGTTAAACTGCCAGCTTTGAACATGACAGTGCCCGAGTCATCTGTGGCCAGGTTCTTAAAGGTGAGTGTGTGGATGTGGCCCTCACTCAGCCCTATCTCAGTCACGGGGCCGCTCTTCAGCAAAGTGCCGTCCAACCACCACTGCACTTTGCCGGGCGCCTGGCCGGACAGCTGACAAGAGAATGTTGCCCATTCCCCAACAAACACATCCACGGGCTTAAGACTGCACAAAATGTAGATCTCTTTCACTGTTGAGTGAAAATACAAATACAGGAACAACCTCAGGCTCAATTTTTTTTCTCACGACAGTAGTACAGGGGTTCCTGTTTGTGGCAGCGGCAACATAACCCAATTTTTTAAGGAAGCCACCATCGTCTATCACTAACCTACTGTACAGTATGCTAAAAGAGCTCAAAATAATAAGAACTGCAGTAACTGAGCACACCTTCTTGTGCCACATGGCGCCGCTGCGCAAACTAGTTCATAGTTGCGATCTGTGTATCCGGGGGGGACTGGTTTTGGTTATTTTAAACTAGATAACACTTTACCGAAATATCTAAATATCTTCTTTATCTGACACTCAAAATAGCGTCTGCATTTCCATCTTGAAAACACAAATCTTTCCTTGCACCGTTGTTACTTTTCATGTGGTAAAAATGTGACGTGGCACTTAGGTGACATCAATCTCCAAGGTGGAAATGCAAATTGTGAAGTCTCGGAATGCTTCACTGCAACACTGTCGCTCCCCTTTCTTTGAGTGTTCTTACGTGCAACACGTAAACTAGTTCGTTGTGCGTCACTTGAAACCAGAAACCCTCTACCGTTGGTAAAATCATAAAACAAGGAACCCCTGTAAAATAACACCCTCTGACAGAAAAATTCAACAAATCAAACAATTAATCATTAAAAAAAACCCCCGATAGACTGGTCAAACAGTAATTCAGTACGCTACCTTGCACTGCCACAGATGCAGTGGTCAGTTGATCTCCTGCATCACAGGTGTAGTAACCACTGTCTTCCGGATCCAGGTTCAGTATACGGAGCTCGTGAATGCACCCTTCCTGCCAGAGTTCACATTTCTTACCAGGCGCAAGAACTGCACCTCCTTTCCTCCACTCCACGCAGACCCCTGGCTTGGATAGTTCGCAGCGGAGGGTAACGTCGTCGCCCTCGATGGCATCCTGGTTCTCCAGCTCCTTCTTAAAGAACGCTGGGATAGCTGGTGGGAATTTAAAACAGGAGAATTGGTGCGCGACGTCTCTGCTTGTCATGGTAACGAAAGCCTGACTGAAGCTATTTTCAGCGAGACAAGGATATACTGTATAAAGTGCTTTGACATTCCTAATCCTTGAGATTAGACAAAAGCATCCTCTCAAAACACTTGTGAACTTTTTTGAGAATGTAAAAAATACTATAGTTCCATACTATAGTTCCATTTAAATCACCTACTATGTTTGATGTACAGTAGAGATGCACTTGTTTTAGTTCGGGGCTTACCTTCCACAGTTAGGGTGACGTCACACTGATCATCTACGGTCTCGCAGGTGTACGTCCCCGCGTCTTCGGGCACCACATTGTGAATGCAAAGCTGCTGGAAGGCTCCGTTCTGCTTCACATCGTACTTGAGACCTGCTTTGATGACCACATTGTTTCTCATCCAGGTCACGTTCACCTTGGGGTCTGAGATGGTGCAGGCCAGGGTAACGGTTTCCCCCTCCGATGCAGCCGCGTTATGGGGCTTCTCGACAATGAGCACTGGAAGGAATCACAAAGTGCACGCGAATAACATACGTTTACTTCGGTCCGATACGGATCATTCAGCATCACTTATGATTTCCATTTGTCAAGTCTGGTTGCTTCTGTCCTTTACCTTTTGGTTTCTCTTCCACCAGCAAACAAGCAACACTCTTTTCTTCACGCACAACAAAGGCGACATCTCCCGATTCGTCAGTGGTCACCATCTTCAGGGCCAAGCGATGCACTCGGCCCTCGCTACTCATCTGGTTCAGATCATTGTTCTGGAGGAGGTTGTCTGCAAGCCACCACTCCACACTGGTCACACCGGCGTGAGATAACTCCACCTCGAAGACAGCGTCCTGCCCCGTTTGCACGGTAATGTCGTGCAGTTCCCGCAGGATACGCACGTGTTCTGAGAATAAATGGGAGTTCAGGACCATAATAAGAAATAAATATACATATACACGCAATTCACAATGTTGTTTTTTTCTGTCCATCCCATCATTAGCCATTTCCTGAAAAACTCACCTGTTCACAGTTTTTTCTGCTCTTTTTGTGCCAGTAAAGGTCTAACATGCTACAAAATGGCATCAAAGCCCTGGCGAATAGAAAAGTAGTAACTGGTGCAAAGGAGGTCGAAATGATATATCGCAACCTGGAGATATTTGTATGTGGTTCGGAGCTACGTTTAGCCTCAGCTGTTAGTGGAAGTTGAATAGCTGGGATTTGCTGTACAAGGGGTCCTTGGTTTACTCTATGACGGTCCTGACATCAGACATTGAGGATTTGAATGCTCACGGTAATGAGTGTAAGAATATGCGGCACAGGAAAGTTACCACGATGCATAACTTCCACCCATCCATTCATTTTCCGATCCGCTTATCACAAGGGGCACGGGGCATGCTGGAGCCTATCCCAGTCGTCTTCGGGCAGTAGGCGGGGGAAACCCTGAACCGGTTGCCAGCCAATCACAGGGCCCACTGAAAAACAACCATCCGCGCTCACACTCCCACCTAGGGACAATTTCGAGTGTTCAATCAGCTTGCCATGCATGTTTTTGGAATGTGGGAGGAAACCGGAGTACCCGGAGAAAACCCACGCAGAACATGTAAACTCCACACAGGGAGGTCAGAGCCGGAATTGAACCCGGTACCTCTGCATTGTGATGTCGACCCGCTATCCACTGGACCAACGGGCCACCTTGCATAACTTTTATGCATCTGATTGTTTTATTTGCTTCATGCCATTTTAGTGTCTTGACATTATGAACACCGAGCAATGATGAATTTGCTCAGAAGTACAGTATAAGGATACGTCGATGGCAGGTGAAGGTAAGCTAAGCTAACGCAGTACTTACCCCTTTTGATTCGATTGTTTTATATTTATAAGAGTGTTTTTCAAAAGAATATCAATGGTGAAGATTTATGACTTTACTACAATGTTTGGTTTGGTAACAAATTCTGCTTAAGTCGACAAACAAAATAATACAAAGTGCCATATGGTCTGATTTACCTTTGACAGTGACAGTAGCAGCGCTTTTCTTGTCACCAGTGTCGCAGCTGTACTCCCCACTATCCTCCAGTCTCAGCTTGTGAATGACTAGAGTGTGAGTGGCAGCGTTCTGCTCTATGCTGTATATCTCCCCGTGGCTGAGCAGAGTTGAGCCCTTCCGCCAAGTCACCTTGCAGGTGGGGCTGGATGTCTCACAAGACAAAGTGATTTTTTCACCCTCAGTGCCCTCTTGGCTGTCCAGGGTCTTCTTGAATAAAACAGGTGCGGCTGCCAGAAAAGACAATTGACATTTAGAATAAATCACGTGTTGATTTTTTTTTCCAGATGGAAATATAGCCATCATAATAAATAATGATGTCTTAACTAAGAGGGCCAGATATCTTGATCCAGCCGCTGTTTTGGGAATAAAAATGGGTTCATTTTAACTCAATCTACATGGGAATTCAATGGGGGGGTAGGGG
>CAAKHF010010418.1:0-21279 GCA_901007745.1 Hippocampus kuda | reverse complement strand
GGTACACTTCCTGTACACCTGCATGTGTTGTGTTGCAAAAGCAAATGCATGCCATGCATGGGTTTCAAACCTGCGGCATGCATTTGTTTTTGCAACACAAAACATGCAGGTGTACAGGAAGTGTACCTGCAGGGCACAAGGGTTTTAAATGGTGAAAAAAAAAAAGGATCAGCCTTTTTGATGGTTGCACACATACTTCCAGGTTACGCTTGGTGGACATGAAAGTAACCTAGATGGGAGAATCGCTGCTCCCTGAAAGTGAGCAAGAACCATTGGATTTACTTAAGTGCCAAGGGGAGAACACCCCTTAGTGATCAGTGATGTTGCCAACTGTAACGTGTACTTGGATGATATAGTTGTATTCTCTGAAATTTGGGGTGAGCAAGGCTGTTCTTTGTTACGCAACTCCGAACACTCACAGCGCTTAGTAATCTCTCTGAGTAATCAGCTGAGCATCTTTAAAAAGGCGGATGCTACACCCTAAGAAGATGACCAGAGGGTCTTCCCCTCCTCCTACAGCAGTTTTCTTTACTCATAAATGGATTACAGTACTCCCAAAGAGAGTGAACAGACAAACATACACACACACACACACACACACACACGCACACGCACAAAAAGACGGCCCATGTGAGTTTACCTCATCCAGTTCAGAGATGTATATGGGTTTTTCTTCAAAGCCAATAGGCATTGGTTCATTAGGTGGAATCTCCACCTCTTCATACATTTTCGTATTATCTCTGCGGATTCCTTCAGGAAGCAACATCTGGATGCGAATTACAGAAGAAAAAATATGGTGAAATAAACAATATGATTTTTGATTCAATTGTCCCAGAAAGATACATTTAGTAATATGTTCCTGATCATGACTGTAGTTTGCAGATGTTGTTGAACCGTAACCATAAAAATAAATAATGATAAATGAATACATCCCTGACAGTCAACGTTTTAGGGCCAGCATATTTGACACAGCTATGTCTCTGTATATAAAAGTGTGGCTGGTCAGTTTATATTGCCATTAAATATATAATAATAAAAGACAATATACTGTATAATAAAATACATGCCATCCATCAAATGTAATCCTTTTTTAAAATCACTCTGTAGAGGGAAATAATGTAAAGGCTATTGCGTCACTCCATGCCAAGTCACCCCGTGGGTTTAACCAGGCGGATTTTTATTTGAAACTTGCTGTAATTGTCGATAGTGATGGTAAAACACTAAATCTGAAATTTTTGGTCAATTGGACAAGGGGGTTGGGAGATTCGGCCCGCTGATTTTAAATTAGCTCAGTAAAAAGCGGTGTGGCCACCTTCCTTTGGACCCTGATATCTCAACAACTGATGGGTCATTTTCACAAAACAGGTATTCTTAGAATGAGAATTAAACAAGCAATGTAAATTCGTAATTGTATTGAATATTCAAAGAATACTCAATGAATATTCAACTTTCAATTAATTTTAATATCTAATCAGAGACACCATCAGTGTATATCAATTTGGACATTAAACGTTTCCATACCCTGTGTGTTATATCTGTTATCTGTATGTCTGTTTATGTGTACTTACTGTGTATGCAGATGTAAAAAGAGGCAAAAAAAGACTTACCCTCGTTCCTCCAACAAAAGCAGGTGTCTTTGTGGCTTCTGCATAGCTGTCATAGACGTTTGGGTATTTAATCCGCTCATACACTCTTTCTCTAGTAAGTACAGGTTCATGGCGTGCAGTCAAAAGCGCCTGCTCCCTGCATGAAAGAACAAGACATTGAACCGTTACTTACATATGTATTTTTTTTTTTAAATGTTACGCTGTTTCTGAATGATCTGGGTGAGAGGAGCAAAGACATAACTCTGCAACGTCTGCAGTCCCGTTTTTCCAATGGATCATTTACTTGAAAAGGTACTGATGTGTTTCTTCATGCCGCATTTCTTTTGGCTAAGCTGAACACTATCCTTTAGTCATCCTTCATAAGTCAACTATCACAATAAATAGATTTTTAAATGTAGAGAAATAAGGCAATCTCCCATAAATTACTTTTTTTACTACAGTGCACTACTGTGTCAGTTGTCTAAAAATAATGTACCTTGTCAGATTTAACAAGAGCACATGAGGAGAAAAGGACAAAGAAGAGGAAAGAAAGAAGACCAAGAAAAAGAGATCTGATATACCGCTGGGCTCTCATCTCTTTTGGGTCAAAGTTCATGAGAGCATCTGAGTAATCCACATCATCAGCTCCTTTTCCCCTCTTCTTCTCTCTCTTCTCCTCCCTGCGGAATATCTTCATCAAATGCTTTTCCTGTTCAGACTGAATGGTCACCTGACAGCCGTATGTGGGCCTCGTAACTTCGTCACTGACTTTTCGGACAGAATCTGGAAGGGGGGGGATGAAAGGTTACAAGGCTGGTTTAACACGACAATATAAAATTAAATTAGCCCCTGTGAAATTAAAATCAATATGTCTTGTACATGTGCCACACCTCAGAAGAGTATTGTGAACAACCTCGCCAAATTTAAATGACCCCCCCCAAAAAAATTGGATTGTATTTCAACTGAGGCTTTAAAAATCAGGAAATATCAAACCATTGTTTCTGCTCTCAAACACAGTGAGCGAATCTGCTGAGTGCATTGAAAACAAGTAAATATGGCTTTGTATGATGAAGATAAAGCGTGATAGAAGTGCCCTTCACTTGCCATTATGACCTAATTGGTGTTGGGGTTTTTTTATACATTTATTTGGTCGACTATGGACATGTTTTTTGGCAAAAGTACAACCCATTTGAGTTGATTCGGGAATTTTGGTCAATGGTGAAACACAGCGAACACAAATTTTGGGTGGAAGCCGGCGCTCCACCGCTGGCGCTCCACCGCAGGCAACCATTTTCATAAAAGACAAAAAAGAAAATGATCCTCCAATTGCGATTGGTTGGGGACACTAAAAATATAGCTATTGTATTCAACTTTCAATTGACATTTTTGCAGCAGCTTCATATTTTTGTAAGTAATGAAGTAAACTTGCCCCCCCCCAAAAAAAACAAAAAAAAACATTGTTCATAGTTTGAAATCATCACATACAATTTTTTTAAAGACTGTTCCCTGAATTTTGATGGTCAAGTACAAAAAACAAAAAAAGGATGTTGGATTGACCGGCAAGAATTTAAGGCGAAAAGTCTGTAGAAAGAACTGAATTAATCAGAAATGATAATCGTGCAATGCACAAGGGGCACTTAAGGTGTTAAAGTTCCCTGTTGCAGTCCATCTGTTTAAGGCACAATAGCTCAATAAAAGTCAGATTTGCTCCTGGAAACAGACGAGATGTGATGATTGCACTGCAGCTTGCGCTGATTGACTGAATGGTTTCCACTTCATCTCATCTCGAGATTCAACCTGCTCTTTCCATCTTGCCGCTGCCTGGATCGCGTCACTTGTATCCCACACACCAATGCCCCGCACACATTACATTTCCAGCTTCTGTAAATCGAGCACCATTTTATTATTTTCTAAATGAATCTTCATCTTTACTCTCCCCTTTCTTTGTTGGTTGCTAGTGTGACTGGGTGAATGATGTCGAATATGCAGTATATTTATCATTTATTTCCACTGTACCTATGATTTGACTCACTTTCTCCTTTGTTAAGTGCATGTACTGTGTGAACATTCAGTCGTGGAGAAGCCAATAACAACACACAATAAACCCCTAGGTTTGTGCATGTACATATTATGTCAAAATTATGACTTTTGTATGATACGTGAATCTCAATATTGAGACTGAAACGATAACCAGGTAAAAACATCAGCTAAAGCAGTGGGAAAATAGACGACAAAACATGGACCTTCAAGTTCTTCATATTTTTTCATCCATCCTCTTCATACAAAAAGAAAATGTAATGCCATTGCACATTTTTAAACAATAGCAAATTTATTCTTTCAGAGCTGCTGACATTTGTAGCCTTGCTTCAAAATAAAAACTCTTCACCAAAGATTTCTTGTCACGAAACGTATTTGTGTGAAAACCAGCATGCATTTATCTTTCTTTCACTCATATTGTTTGGAGAGTTCATCTTGGGTCTCAGGGGAAAAGTTGAAAATGTGCAAGTCTACTGCTGTGCAGTCATGAGCAGGCACTCCCAGATCCGTTAAGAATCACTTTTTATGTGCGTAGTTATGCCGTACTACAGTCTATATGCTGTTTAGACACTGAATTAGCACATCTGTAACATACTGGTAAGTCATTTGCTCACAGCCAAGATGAATGACTTTGTTTCAGGAGTACTCTTTGAATGTCCTTGAGTGGCTAAGACAGAGCCCAGACTTGAAACTGATTGAATTCCCTGGAAAGATCTGAAAAAACGGCTGGACATTGACGCTCCTGGTTCAGCCAAACTTTTGGCATCACATTTAAAAAGACTGATGATGTTAATTTATTTTCTTTTGTTTGTTTGTTAGGGTTTTTTGTATTTATAAATTTAGAAAAACAACAAGAATATTCGTTTCATTTTAGAATACGGCTGTGACATTAGAAAACGGAAAAAGTGAAGCATGATGAATGTTTTCTGGATGCACAGTATCGGAAAGAAAGAACAACTTCTTGGATTACCTTGTAAATAACCTGACTGTGGTTGGGAAAGTGGTGGGATGTTTAGCAGGGGTTCAACAATAACTGTTCTTTGCTGTAGAAGTGTCGAGATCATTTCTAGACCTTCTGGGCCAAGCAGCTCAAATAACTAGACAGACGGAAAAATAGGGCAAAATTAGTTACTGTAAGCAAAAAACATGCACGACATCGGCAGCAGGAAATACACAAATTAGACAAAAAAGCAACACAAACATAGTTCATAGACATGTTCAGGGTGGGTCAGCGAAAGCTAGTCAAAGTGAGTTATAACAACTGTAAGCAAATTTTATGTTTGTTGTCTGCCCTTCGTCCATCTGGGTCACCGATTTTCATCAGTCCCATGGGGCTGCAAATGACAATTATTACAATAAGCAATATATGTTGAAGATTGATCCATGAATCGATGGAGAAAAAAACCCTAAACATTTCAATTTCCATCCTTTTATTCAAAAGTTTGGCATTCATTTAATTCAAATTGAGAATGCAGAAAAAGCTGAAGCTAATTAATTATGATTCAGTTCCTGGATTGGTCTCTAACATGTCTGAAAATAGGCAAATATTTTGATCATTGTTTTCCAAAGTAAAAGCAAATGTATTATTTTGATTCAACACGAAGATGTTCAGTCCGCTTTCATGGACTGCACGAAAGAAATTGAATATTTACTATTGAGGAGCTGAAATTCTGAGCATTTGGACAATGAAAAAAAATGCATCTTAACGATTCACTGATTATCAAAAATAATCAGTGATTTATTTGACAATCTATGAGCTGTCGGTTAATCAACTAATCATTGCACATCTTCAGTCCCAGGAGATGAAATATGACATCGTGTTATTATGATGACACTGTATTATAGTGTCATCATTATATATATATATATATATATATATATATATATATATATATATATATATATATATATATATATTGCGCAAATAGATTTAAAATGAAATAATGAGACAAATTTACACCAAAAGCATTGAAAACAGTTTTATTTTACAAACCCCAATTCCAATGAAGCTGGGACTTTGTCCATCCATCCATTTACTGAACCACTATTTCTCACATGGATTCAATGTTCTGCCAGTGGTGTGCTGCAGCCTAACCCAACTGTTTTCCGGCAGTTGGCGGGGGTACGTCCAATGTTCTTTCTCAGGTTCGCGCGTGAGTAATTGCGCATTTCTCTCACACTCTCAGCGCACGTGGTGACACTGCCGCGCACCCCGCACACACATTACAACTCTACACTCATTCTTTCATTTCCACCCAAGTTTAATCTCCTGTGTAGCAGGACAACACACCATTCCCACTTCCCTTACAGTTTCATTAGTGCAACTAAGGCTGCACACTCAATTTTTTGACTATAGTTTGAAGCATACAATGACACATGGGCACACACACGCACATGGAAAAATACATGATCGGCATTCTGATCAGTGCCTTTCAATGCTGATTACAAAAACAAAAAAGAAAAAAAAAAACGACAACCATACACTGTACTTTGCAGCTTTCAGCCAACTAGCGGCCAGCTTGAGTGAAGTGTAGAGTCCCTTCCCCCTTTCCTTAACGCACAATGTTATTGACCAAACCAGTAACTGAACCATATTACAAAGTTTGTTTATTTATAATATTAATGTCAGACCCTGTGTATTCAGCTCATTAACAGATCATTCTCAAAAGAGTATCAAAAAGTAATAACTAGTACACCAGTTACTGATCATTTTTTTAAAATCCATTGATACTGCTTTGTGGTGCTAAGAACAAACAATAAAACGGAGGATTCAAAACTAACCATCACGTACCTTCTGTTTTAAATGAGATTTTTTTAACAAATCACATACCTCATTCTGCAGCTCATCATTGCTTTTGTGGGAGGCAAGCATCTCAAATAGGGAGGTGCACAGATCCTCTGGGCTAGATGATATCATATTGCCTTCCTTCAAATATTTATCCACTTCGGTCCTGAGGATAGTTCCATTCACCGAAGAGCTTTCTGTGAGGAGCATCTCGCCCTCGTTGACAACATTCAGCCTACTTTGTTGATTGTTTAGGAAGTTGGTGAAGTCCAAGCTCATGTTCTGATCTTGAATGCCAGAGCAAGGCAGTTCTTCCAGCGGGTCGAGCATAAAGCACTCATGGGAGAAGGTAATGTTGCGTCCAAAAGAAGACCCTTGTTGAGGTTTGTGTCGGGAGCAATACGATTGGATGAATTCGTCAATTCTGGAATCTCTAAGTGAATCTACCAGCCGTGCCACACAAGTAAAAGAAGTTTCCGCAGCAGATGAGGGAAAAGGGCCAAACATCTGTTTGATGGCCCGAGTCTCCTCTGTGCCGACATGGTCTTTGTTGTGGAATGTCTCAAGCAGAAAGACAGCAGCATGTTCAATTGTCTCTTGACCATTTTCACTCCCCACTGTAAATCAGAAAAAAACCCTCTAAATAATGATAGCATACAAAATATTACTCCAATTTCTATTTAAAATAAAGATACACATTTCCTGCCATTTCTGCTTCCTAAGACTGATTTTGGGATGGGGCAACATGATTACAACATGATTTTTTTCCCCAAGATGCCAAAACTTGGGTGCCAGCAGACTCCAGCAGATGTTAATGCAAATTTTCATTGTTATTAGATAAATTAGAAGATGATAATCATTATAGTATAATGCATTCGCCAATATCTGTTTGGTGAGCTTTTTGCAACTCTGATAAACATTTGTCGGCAAATGCATTATTTTCCATAAATTTGGAGGTTCCCTCATACCCCAGAAGCTCTGACATTATAAAAACTTTGATCTGACTTGCGTCATTTTACGGCGCTCTATCAGAAACAGCTGGAAGTCCAGAAAAAAACTGTTGGAGGAACCAAAATTCATGATTAACCATTAAGAGAAAAAGAAGAGCCGTAAACTATAGATTTATTTAAACTCATCAGATGGTTACATGGTTCAATCAGGTAAATCTTGTTTCCTTTGCAACCAAGTATGACTGATTTCTTCTTAAGGGAGCTGAAAGATGTTTTTCTTTTTTATGTCTGCCATCTTGACTTAGCATTGCCTCAATTTACAATTTCATCGCTTGGTAGATTTTTTTCCTTACACTTTGTGTTTTGAGAAAAGTTTGGACAAATGCACTTCAGACACTACAATGCTTGAGTGAAGTTTAGAAAAAAGAGAAAAAAAGGAGAAATTACGGTGGAACTCCTGACTTGATCATAAGTCATGAACAAATTCATTTACGAAAAAAATTTTACATCAGGTGCGCGTGTGGAAGCATTCGTACATTACCTATCTGTTTGGCTGCAAAAAGAAGGTTCTTTAATTCCTGATGGACAGCATTTTCCTTCATTTTGTCTTGGTGATCAGTGCAGAAGTGGAAAACCTTTTGCCAGGTGAGGCCTTCTTTTGCAAACAGCTCCTGTCTCTTCAATCGTTTGGTCTAACATGAATCACCAGAGAAAAAAAATAATTAAATTTCAGAAAAATTAGTTTCATTGTGGTCCGAAACACACTAGCAGTTCCACCTCTGAATGGCTGAAAAAAAAAAAAAAAAAAGCTAAGGTTTTGGAGTGGCCAAGTCAAAGTCCGGATTCAAATCCAATTGCCATACTGTGGTGTGACTTTAGACGGGTAGTTGATTTTAGAAAACCCTCCAATATGGCAGAGTTGAAAAATTCTGCAAAGAAGTTTAGGACAAAATTCCTCCAGAGAGATGTGAAAGACTCCTCACCAATTTAATTCAAAAATACTTGATTTCAGTTATTGCTGCCAAGTGTGGCGCAACCCGTGATTGGGTTCAGAGGGCAATTACTTTTTCACAGAGGGTCAGAAAGGTTTGGATTTTTTTGTGCCTTAATAAATTGAATTGTTATTTGAAAACTGCATTTTCTATTTCCTTGGGTTGTGTCTGAGTGGCATTAAAATTGGTTTGATGATTTGAAACCTTTGTGTGTGATAGATATGGCAGCAAAAAAATAAATAAATCAGGAGGGGGAAAATACTTTTTCACAGCACTATAACTGTTTGTGAAGCGCGTACATTAGCGGATGATTCTCAGGCTTTAAAAATGCAGAAAAATGATGCGCACCATTGATATGCGATTAGTAATGTTAATTAAAAACGGATGTAATATTCATATGTACCGGTAAATAAATTTTATTAGGACAGTTGACAACTTAGTTTTAAGGTTTTTATAATTGGATTTGTGTCGAACAGCATTGTGGTTAGCATCAAGTGGCCCAAGATAAGTGTGCCAGTTTCTTCCATGTCCCCTTTGAAAAATGCATTGCCCACTCCAGGTCTGAATTTAATATAGTTTGTAATTTTCTGTATGCGTGTATATATGTTGCACAACAATAACAGTAATTATAATGGTATAGTCAACAAGGGATATCATCAATATATCGGCTCAGTGAGCTATTAGGGCATAAAGACAATAGGTTTCCCAATGTTCAACTTACTTTAAGATCACAGAGCTTCTCATCGAAGTCCTCTTTCCTGGTGACATTAGAGAAGGAACGAAGAGCTCCTGTCAGCCGTGGTGGAGACATCCTACGCACGTAATGTCCTCCAAATGCTGCTGTACAAAATCTCTGCTACAGACAAAACCAAGAGAGCAAGATGTACAGTCATTTTAACGTTCCCGCACCACTGAAACAATGTTAGTACTGTTTTTGTCAGGCGTCTTACGGGTCCAAATAAACTTCGACAGAAGCTAATGTTAGCTTGAGATCCTGACAGCTACTTCCTCGTCTGTCCTAGCTACAGTTATGTTTAATGCGTTTTGCATTTAAAACTATACACGTAATGACAAAAGAAAAGCAGGCCGGATTGAAAAAGGTCATATTTTCGTATATCGACACATACGTGGCAAATCACCTTTCTACTGTGTTCCGCCAGTAACCAGTGAGAGGCCGACCCGGCACACAAGCACATGTCAACAAAGTTCCACCGCGCGAAGAATTATGGGTATTATAGTTTTTATGACATCGACTTCTGACGGGGAAAAAAAACGGCCAGAAAAGACTACATTACCAAAATCGAAAGATAAAATGTCACACGAAGTTCAATTTATGCTTTGGGGGGGGGGGAGTTATTTGTAATTAATTCTGCACTTTTTCTGCAGAATTAATTAATTCTGCAGAAATTTTATTTCTGCACTTGGGGGTGATGATAGCATGATCAGTACTCATTTAGATATTTCAAATTTGTAGGTTAATTTCACAGTAATACTTATTCTCTCTCTCTCTCTCTCGCTCTCTCTCTCTCTCTCTCTCTCCCCCTTCACTGAGCACTTTTTTTTTTTTTTTTTTTAAGAGAGCACGCTAACTCGTTTTGGGCACTTTTATCTGTGATCTTGGTCTTTCAGTCATGACCCACCTATGTGGCCATAGGTGAGGGTGGTAATAGAGATCGACCAGTAAAATAAGAGCTTCACTTTTCGGCTCAGCTCCTTCTTTACCACAACAGACTGACACAGAGTCCACATCACAGAAGATACTACTCCAATAAATCTCTTGACCTCCCGCTTGGGGTTGCCCAAACACCATCTATGGGGCAGCCGCCATTGCACTCCCCAAGTTTTATGCATGAGTGGTGTCCTCTGGACCAGGGGCATTGCTTCGGGCAAATTCTGCACCCAGAAAGTAGTGCGAGTCAAATGAGTGCGCGCACACTCACATGCTCACAAACACAAAAACACACAAACACACACAAACACACACACACACACACACACACACACACACACACACACACACACATCACTGAAGGGTATGGCTTGTATAAAACAATACATCACTTTGAGTCTTATCTATGTGAATTTCTCATGTCTGTCTTGTCATCCTTAATATTGTTGTAACCAACACAAACCTCATTTCAAATGAATATTTGGTGGATGTCGTTACCATGGGCAAAGTAAAATGACCTGAATCACAAAGGAAAACGTTGGATTCAGCCCAGTGCCTTTGACATTAGATTTCAAAATGACAACAAGCGGTATTGAAAAAGATGGATAGAAAATGCCAGTTACACATGTGTATTTATTTTCCTCTGTTTTCCTCAGTCACACTTCGAATGTGTCCGTCATGTTTGTTTTTACCATGTCATTCCTAAATCCACTTCTATTTCTTCCAACACATGCTGTAGAACTCCACGATATATTCAACTTTTATATATAAATTCCACTTGGTGTTATTCCCCTGTAGTGTAACTATTTCCTTCCCCAAAAGAAGGAAATAGTTACACTACTATTCCACAAGCTACTGTACCTTGTAAAATAAACAGGAAGCAGAAACTGTCTGAATCTTTTCTCTAATGTAGATGATGCGTCCTATTGTTAATCCAGCCAACGTGGTCTAAAGAAGCGTTGCCTCTGGAGGCACCTCAGAAAACTGCGCCAACCCTTTTTACATCGTATTTTCGAGCCTTCAGGAGATTTACCAGTTTTTTTCTCCCTTTCTCCCATCTTTCTCTTGGCTATGCTATGTGCAGTTTTCAAAATGTAGACTGGCAATATCGTCTTTGCAGATAGGAAAAGAAACAAAATATAGACATTATTAGATGAATGCTTAATGTTGAAATGCATGCATTGTGTAATAAGCAGACAGCAAGTCACAAATACAGGTTAATATTTTCTAGTATCTTGACAAATGTTAGGAGAGAAGATAGATAAATATTGATCTATATGCTAAGACATGCAGTTGAGTTGTTTCTCGGTGTGTGCTTAATGTTGAGATGCTGTTGTCACAGAGATAAATGTCAGGAATTATTGTTAAGAACATGTTTAAGGTAGCTTGAACAAATATGTCATTTCAAATGTATCTATCAAAATGGTAGCCCATTGCATGAATCAGTATAGCCAATGTTGTATATCTCGTACCGAAAAGGTTAGTGACCCCCTGATGTTTTTGTACTGTGGGAGGAACCCACCCGAGAAGAACAGATTTGATATATTTTGGGCTCTCATGTATGTAAATCCAGCAGTGTGGCTGTATGTTGATTATTATTATTAGACATACATGTGGCAATTTTTGTCAGGTGTAACTGTCTTGCTAAACAATTGCAAATTGAATTCTGCCAATATGATCATCATCATTTTTTTCCTTTTCTTTTTTTATACTTCTGAGCCTGATTTGGTTCCCAGTGAGGACACACTGTACTGGTCGCAAGCCAATTGAGGGGCACATATAGACAACCAGTCACACTTTCAAAATTCTCACGAGAGTGTCAGAGCTGATCCATATTTGAATCCCCGAAGCTCAGAACGTGAGGCAGACTTGCTTTGTCGACCATTTGTCCACCATGCTGCCTGTCTCTATTATGTTATTATTATTATTATATACTTTGTTGGGTATCTTAAAATCATTTGCGACAGCTACAGTGCAATGAGGTTTTATTATGCAGTGCAAAGTATATTTTTTAATGAAAATAAGCCACAAGTGTTGTTCTATTAAGACCCCACCTGTATATTGTGTGTTGTGTGTTCCAGGGGCTTTACTTCCCAATGGCTGAGATAGTAGCGCTTGCTGGATTACAGAGATGTCTTTGACTCTTTATTTGTCGACCTCACAATTCAACTTTTCATGCAGCTCACAGGAGGGTATCAGAGAGACTGGGGGCAATCAAAGCTCCCTTTCATTTCAGCTCCAGAATGTGCCTTTAGATCACTCCTTCATCACTGTAGGGATATTCTCCTTCACCTTTAAATTGTATAGCTTGATGTTGTTATTGCTGTCTGATGCTCTTACTTTGTTGTCCTTTTTTTAATTATTTCAATTGATTGGCTGAATATGCTAAAACTCAATTCCTCTTGTTGAGTGGTGAAGGTCAATGAACAAAAGGCCCTTACTTGGCTGGTTTTTCAAAGCAATTCAGACTAAACCCTGCAACACCCTGAGACAAAAGCTGGTTTGCCCGAAGGACAAAATCCCTTGAGGCAAACTCAGCAATGTTGGTTATTCACTGCAGTGTAGTGAGGAATGCAGTGACCTCTTCAGTGGGCAAAATAAACAACCCCTACATAAACCCACGGCAGAACATAGGAGGGCAGCCTCTTAGTGTCAAGCCCTAGGAACATGGGTCATTCTTTTGAAGATAACATTGTCAAAATTAGACCAATAGGGTTGCTGATTTGAGAGAGTTGTAGAAGAAGGTAGAAACGCAAACGAGAAAGGCCCTCTCTAAACAGAGTAGCTTTGCCCCAGTACTTGTCGTCAAGCTTAAATCCTGACATTCCTACCCCAAAGATTGTCAGCCATTGATAGTGTGGGCACAATCAAGCTGTTTGAACAGGCCGGTGAATGACAGTTCAACACAAAATGGTCATTCAACAACAACAACAACACTCATGTGATCACTCCCACCAGAGACAAACAAAGGGGATTCTGCACTTAACATTTTGAATTTAAGAAGCCTTTTGTATTAACGTTCCAATAAAGGTCATCTTCTATAACAACAAAGAACCCCCCAGTTGCCTCGATTGAACTTTTGGGGATTAACACGACCAAGAGGACTGAAGATAAACATACGGGTGACAGTTCTGAGATCAAGGGTAATTAGAATGCTGGTAGAAAACTGTGGATCAAACCTACAAACATCAGAGATGAACACTTTTCAACTGTCTGATTCTTCAAAACATTCAAAATAAAACGTTACTGTGTGTATGTCTGTGTGTGTGTGTGTGTGTGTGTGTGTGTGTGTGTGTGTGTGTGTGTGTGTGTGTGTATATCTTTATGTTATTTACCTGTATGCACTTCAGTGAGGATATTGGTAAGAACTGTTAAAAACTAAAACTAAAAACAGGACTGAAAGTTGTGGATGTACTCGCGATATTTAATTGAACATACTGTATTACAGTAATTATCTTTATTCTTACAAACAATCTGTATATGCAGTGAAGCTGATAATCGATCTGATTACGACTTCTGACTTCATAAACAACAGAAATATCCAGCAGCTGCACACTACAAAGAAGAGCTTGTGTGAGTGACTCCAATACAGACACATAGTACCGGTAGACATTTGGTCCAGTTTTTTCACCAAAGTATTTGATAAGTACAGAATTTTTTTTTTTAACATTTTGTTTACAAAAGCTGTCTGTTTTTTGAGTGTCCAACATGTGCACTTCATAAGCATAAGACACAATCATTTTAAACACTTTTTCTGTTCCAACTTTCTGTTGACCATTGTAATAAAGAAAATACAGAGATCAATGTCATTTTGGGGACGTTTTTTCAAAAGTTCTTTAGAAGTTTAAAAATCATTTTGAGACCAAAGAATGCAATATTAATATTCTCTGTCAGCATCCGAGAGGAAAATCCTATTTGATGAACACAAAACAATAAAACAAGATAACCTTAATCAAAGTAACTTGTTTAGGTTGACAAAATTAGTTTTAAAATGAAACGTGTTCAAATTATTTTAAGTAACTTGTATTAACTAACAATGCAAATATTAATTTCTTCCTGATTTGCAGCATATCACCTGGTTCCTAACAAATAACCAAAATAAACAAAACTAATCCCCAACAATGCCATAGGAGTGATTAAAGTGAGGCTGATTCGGTGGGCGCATTGGCTGAGAGGGACCCTGAGAATAATATTGTTGTTTTGCATTTGAAGTGGTGTTGCCCAAAGTGATTTTTCTTCTTAAGGCCCCAAGCCCCAATCTCACTCCAGTAGATGCATTTTAATTGTCTAATTTAGAACACTATTTAGAATTTAGATAGCTAAATAATGTATTTTATCGCATTTCTGCATTTATAATACAAATTGTAAATATCCAAGGGCATATGCTAAACTTCCTCCATTAAACATTCACATACAGGCTATCTAACCACAATACTGCTAAATGAATACTGTAGTTACATGATTTAGCATGCCTTGTTTAGCCCTAATATCACTCTTGCATTCTGAAATATATTTATATTGTAATGTTGATTAATTGATATTATAATGAGTGTGTGGATATAGTGTAAAAATTGCAGAGGGGTATTCACAAGTGCAGTCATGTATGGCTGTCCTTTTACCTTAGTTAATATCCTTTATGGCTATTGCGGTACTTTTTTTTGATAAAAAGAAAAAGAGAACCTGGTTTATGCTTAATAGGTGTGGGGGTTGTTGTATTCTTTGGAACAATCATTCAACTATTATTTGACACAAGTCACCATTAATTGCTTATTTTCATCTTCATGGACAAAAGGACCTACAACGTCGTATGCTGCTGATGAGCCAAGTTTGCAATGTGACAGGTATTCATTCAAGAGTTGTCATGATCGACCCACACAGCAGATCAAACCACATTGTAATATCGCTGAAAGGACCGGACACTCACTGGTGCCCGCCGGGTTTGCGCAGCGCTCAGGTGAACAAGTGTGCTTTAAGCACTAAATCCCAGCGTCCGACAGGGGGCGTGTCTTCCCCACGGCCGGGTCAAGCGCTGCTTTCCAGAGGCGACTGGTTCTGAAACGGCTCTGCTCTCCCATCGAGAAACAAGCAACTTCTTTGTGCTGTTCCGGTGACTCTTTCACGCTGACCAAGGTAAGTCAAATACTGCAAACTTCACATATACTGTACAATGTTTGGGCACGTCGTTTCTTTAACCCTGGTGCCACACCTTTTCAAGCACGTTTACCTTTTTTGGAACAATAATTGCAAGTACGGGATAATTTTGAAATAATGACAGACTCGCAAAGATTGTTGTGGATTCAGCACACGCGTAGCACACAAAAATATTGAAGTAGGTCACTAAAAAGTCTTCACTTTTATGTTAATTTTTTTTTTCGTGACAGATTATGACCTACAGTGTATTTGGCTGACCGCTACTTGGACACATTTTATCGTTCACTGCCGCTTTTCATTTGTAAGGTAGAAGGACAATGTGTGGGTATAAATGCTTCCTGCAGGTCTGCTTTATGAATGATCCGTAGATAATGACCCTAGTTCTTTATAGTACACGTGAGACGAGTCCTGCATTCAATAACTCCCGAGCGCAATACCTTTAAATAAACTTTATCCACACAATACACCTGGGCGTATCTTAAACACTCCACGGGTACACTGCCATGTAATTGACCTTTCTGTGATAATACAAAATACAGTGGAGCTAAAATGTAGCCTGCACGGCTTTGCACACAGGCATTTTCCGCTTTGTTAGACGTATATCTTAATAATTAATTTTTTTTCCTACTAATGAAAAGTTTTGCATAAGTTGAATGAATTATTTTAAATTTATATTGTGTCCTTTACATCATTTGCATTCATGTTTTGGGGGAAAAAATGAAACGTAGCAACTGGTTAAGACAACAAAAGAAATATACTGACAGCGAATT
This sequence comes from Hippocampus kuda, assembly GCA_901007745.1. Taxonomy (NCBI): domain Eukaryota; kingdom Metazoa; phylum Chordata; class Actinopteri; order Syngnathiformes; family Syngnathidae; genus Hippocampus; species Hippocampus kuda. The sequence goes on along the minus strand of CAAKHF010010418.1, from coordinate 5,339 downwards.
GGTAAACCTGTAGGGCACATAAATAAATAGGGCCAACGAGGCTTCCGTGGTCATGATAAGCTTCCAACTTCCCAAAATAGCTAAATCAGCAATGTCATGACCGCATTTATATTTTGGGTAACTTTTCTAATTTGTGCGCTCCCACTTATGACCCCTTTAGCATTTGTGTCTCCTGTTCTCAATTTTAGCTGAAAAAGCAGCTTGAAAATATTAGAGGGCTTCTTCATGGAAAGCGTAAAAGGAGCAAAAAGAAAATATGCCGTTAGATATCGGGCGGGCTGTTCATCATTCCAACCGCTGACCGGTTTCCAGCGTATAGCTTGGTGACAGCAATCAAATAGCAATCTTGTCTAATTCATTGACTGGAGCGGCGACTCGGCGAACCGTGCGAACAATTTGAGAGAAAACAAATAGAGGTTATAACAGTGCGCGTGAGAGTGTGAAGAGTGGTCAGCGGCAGGCGGGAAATACACCCGAGCTTTTCTTTCTTGACATGCCTTCTGCCACTATTAGCGATCTCCACTTCAAATGCTGCGCGGCAGTGCAGCGGCAGCTCACACCGCCGCTTGACTCGCTCCAAGTATCCCCCCTTCTCCTAAAGCTGCCTGTGTCTCTCCCCCCAGATGGATTTTTTCAAACTGCGCCCTGCCTAGCATGGATTCCCCTTCAGGTCCCACACCATCTCCTCCATCATCATCATCATCATCATCACCATCATTTTCTTCTTCAGCCAAGGACTATTATATTTTCTTCTTGGTGCAGTGAGCCGGACACGCAGTGTTTTTCTTTTTCTTTTTGCCTTATGGATGTAAGGAGGCATTCGACCAACCTGCCAGAGTGAAAGAAAAAAAAACATAACACCTGGGAAATATACGGATTCTGGGAGTAACAATACTGTGCGGCGCACAAGCAACATGAAGATTATTTCCCAGTTGATGTCGAGCTGCAGGCTGCTACTGCTGCTATTACAATGTGTGGGATATTCTCATGGGATGCCACATGTCTTGAGATTCGGTGAGCTATTTCATATTAACTCTCCTATTACTGTACCTAAAAGTTTGCGTGACGTTTTGTGCCATCGTCTTCCACCCCTCATGGTGACGTGATCACCTTTCCACATATTTAGGCACTGTAGAAGTTATGACACAGAGTTTTTCACAATGTTGTCAGAGGATTTTTTTTAGTTGTTGCTTCATAAGATAAGATAAGATATCCTTTATTTGTCCCACACTGGGGAAATTTACAAATTTCAATTCTATCTCGTGAATCTTGGGCATTAAGAAAGATCGAAATTGGATATAGGAGTGTATAAATTAGATGCAGACAAAGTTAAATCCCTTAAATCCAATTGGTCTTCAAAAATGGGATGCTCTTGGGATGCAGATACTGTATCACTACCACTGTATTTACTCATGCCACATGGGTATGAGTAAATGGAGTACACCATACGTTCAGTTGAACTGTATAGTAATGCTTGGAAGTCTGCAACCTGTTGCTATTTTGAAGATTTCACACTCGATGATTAAATTTTAGGTGTGATAAAATCCTTTCCTACCAAGCAGACTTCCATCTCAGCGTGTGTGTATTTCCAGAGTGAGTCACAGTTCTGCCTCTCTACCTTTTTAGTAATTTTAATGACATACTGTAATTTGTGAAGCTCGAAATTGCCAACTTTGTCCGAAGTGTGGATTTGACTTTTACTTGTCCTTTGTTTTGATGTCTATCCATCCATCCATTTTCTGATCCACTTATCCCCACAAGGGTCGCGGGGGATGCTGGAGCCTATGCCAGCCGTCTTCGGGCAGTAGGCAGGGGACACCCTGAACCGGCTGCCAGCCAATCGCAGGGCACACAGAGACAAACAACACACTCACACTCACACATAGGGACAATTTAGTGTGTTCAATCAGCCTGCAATGCATGTTTTTGGAATGTGGGCGGAAACCGGAGGACCCGGAGACAACCCACGCAGGCCCGGGGAGAACATGCAAACTCCACACAGGGAGGACGGAGCTGGAATTGAACCTGGATGAAGAGTGGGCAAAATTTGACACAATATACGACTATAAAATGTTAGTTGGAATGATATAAATGTCCATTTAACAAGATGAAAATGCTGCAGGGAGATGACTTCCGAGAGGTGGGTCCCCCTCTGAACCGGGCTATTGAAACGTTATTATGTTCTGTAATTTGCCAAATGTTGTGCCAGTTTTTACGCCGGGTGCACATGTGTCTGTCTTTCAAAATAGGGCCCCAAGCCTTTGAGCTTGTCAGTAGCAAATGTTTCTCTCATTTCCATTTCAAAATAATGACAGTGGTGCTGTCTCTGACCACCTGAAACACATCTTTGCTACAATAAATGTCAACAACCTGCTAATTTTGTTGTTAAAATATTACTTAGACATTTCAGTCCAGCACTGTATGGTTCCATCTTATTTAAAAAGGACATACAGACTTCCAAATCTTGATATCTTACAATATACAGTACATTGAACCTTATTTCCATGACTCCACTTAGATTTACAGGAGTCTTAGACTTGGGAATAACATCAAATTCCACTTTTAAAGGATAGTCCCGCTGTTCTATCAGCACTGGTATGAAGGTGATCATCTAATGGTGTGGATGAGGTCATTGTCGCAGCCTGCTATCACTATTGTCTCTGAGAAGTCCATCTGTTAAACATCACAATAATAGTTGACCTTATCATCCAGATGCTGGACAGCCGACTGTGGCCCTGTCTTGATTTTGTTCTTTGAATGACTTTAAAGTCTCTTATGTTGTGTGATTCTTTTTATTCAGATGAAAACATTTGACAAATGATTGTTATGACAGCATATGCCAACAACAAAACAACAATATTCTCGGAATACAACGAAGGAATGCATATGAGATTATGTACATCAGGTCTATAAGCAACAACTGAAAAAAAGAAAAAAAAATCTGACTTTGGTTGTGATATGTTCAATAACACAAAATATAAACACTTAAGCGTGAAAGTTCTCTGTTACTCAGTAGCAGTCTTCTCTTCTGCATAAATTTCAGTTTTCAACTTCAAATTTTTTCTTGTACTTACAATATGACTTCATTTCTCATTTCAGGTGTGAGAGAAATATGATGGTTTGAATGGTTGAGCTTGGCGCATCCAACATGCAGCAGTCTTTGCACTGTGTCTGTCCTTACTGTTTTCCTTACCACGCCACTCTGGCTGATCTCCAGTTACAGAAGTACACACTGGCAATGACTGCTGTAATTGAGTGAAATCTCTGATGTTCCAGTCCAGTTAACACGAAATACGTTCAATTTTGTGTTTAATTCTTCTGCGTTTCAAGCAACATTTATTTATTTCTTTTTACGGTGCCTTGATAAAAAACATCATAAACTACGACTTTAAGATCACTGGTACTGGTAAATACTTTGGTTATAGTTTTGCTCTTTGATTGGGTTTTCTGAGACAAGACGCTGAGGATAAAAGTGGTCACAAAGTTAGACAGTAGCATAGACTGCAACATGTTTTTCCACTCCAATACAGACAGAGTTCTGAGAAGGGATTGAGGGGGTCGGGCTTCAAAAAAAGTCTTCTTTATTAAACCTGATTCCTAAAGCAGTTGACCGCCCACATGTCAGATACTGATGCAAAAGGGTGGGACTGGATGAGCAGAAAGGAAGAAAAGGCTATTTTCATTCACTGCCTTTTTAAATCAGTCTTTTTGCCCCAGAACAATCTCTGAGTGCATTTGTCAGAGTCCTCACTGTTGACCTTCTGATCAGAGCCAAAACAAAATGCTGCACAAACTGTTGTCCTTTCAGTGATACTGTATGGAATACTGAGTGCCACTTGATAATGCCTCCCTATTCCCCCTTTCGGTCTGTTGTTGAGTGAATTATATTCTGCTATGTTGCTGGTCAAAAAATAGCCAGTCTCAGAATCTGGAAAGGAAAGGACATTTCATTATTGTCTTGTTTTAAGAATATAATATTCTCTATCCTGTTTCTAGTAATTTATCCTTTTTTTAAATTATTTTTTCAGTTTTTTTAAAAATTCATACTTCCACTTTTCTTTTTGATCAGAAAAAAAATAATATTGTAATTGAAATAGCCATTTTGGGGGGGATTGAATTGAAGTATGTATCCTTTTTTTGTACACTGTTAGACTTTTATTGAACCTATTAGATGTAAGTAGTAAGTAGAACAGAGCTTTCCTCGACGTCCGACTACATGCATGTCTGCGGTCGATTCTCAGTTTTGATAGTCTATTACCCCTTTCCCACTGAAATTAGTAGGCAGTAGTGATCTGTGGTGACACGCAACCAATTGGCAATATTTCCCTTTCCCATTGACCAACAGAAGGCGATTCTGCGCCCCCGCTCTCCCCCTTCCACCACTTTGCGTCTGGTTACGTCACCACGCTATGATTGCGTAGATGATAATGCGACAGATTTCTTGGTGGTAAACAAAGCAACATGGAAGCGAGTGTTCTTTCTTTTATCATGCTTTTTACCGTCCTCAAAATGGTCGAAAAGCAGCAGAGGATCAACTCTTTGCTACTACTGAGAAAACAGCTTAAGGGGCGAACTCCGAGCTTTGTTGTGGGGGATGTGCTACATACGAGGCTGATGGCGCGATGTTATGACTCATCACGTACCGCCCTATGTCATCATGTAATTACCGGAAAGTCCCGTGTTAGGCTTTCAAACTGCAAACGGAGACCATCCGAGGTGATCACAACCCACCTCCGATGGCATGCTGGTGGACACGTATCAACACCCCTTTCCCACTGCCCAAAAAAGCGTGTTTTCCCGTGATTTTGCGGCAGTGGGAAAGGGGTATATGTTTTAGTGAGGGGCAAAATGCAAATTTTGGCTCGTAAACTGCAATGTGGAAGTGCTAATTTTGAGTCTTGCAAACAGCAGCTCAGCTACCACCTGTGGTTGTGGCCTTCGTACACCATTACATTTTGCACCCTATTTAGACACCCCCGAATGGATGTGAGTGAAGGCCCAAGATTAAAACATATGAGTAAAAGAATAAGAACCAGAATAACACCGTTGGTGCCAAACCTCTCACTGCTCTTTGCTGTGGAAAATCTGAACATCCTAGAAACCCCACCTACTTGAATTAAGAGGAGAAATAGGGATATTTACATGTTGAACAGCAGATTTAAAAAAAAAAAAAACATTGAATACAGCATGAATGCGTGATCATTCGTACAATCAACTGCCAACAAGCCTAGTGGTTATCCATGGCTGAAAACAAGCTTTTCTGTCTGGGGATGAATTGAAACGAGACGTGAGCAAGCAGCTTTCAGAGCACTGGTGTGTGTGTGTGTGTGTGTGTGTGT
>CAAKHF010010417.1:0-27430 GCA_901007745.1 Hippocampus kuda | reverse complement strand
TTTTTTTTTTTTTTTTTTTTTTTTTTTTTTTTGTGAGTGGGGGGGGGGGGGTGGGGGGGCGGTTGTTTGTGTGTTGGCGGTTGAAGTGAAGACAAGGTATAGTTGGCCCGGGGCACAAATCTAGCCAGGACAGTCTCGACCTATAGGTGAAAGGGGGCGGGCCTAACTGGAAGGAACTTGGAGCAGAACCAGACTCGGAGCATGTGGGCGGCAATGCTGTGTTTTTGTGTCGACTGCTGGCCTCATTCTGTCACTGTGGGAACCATACATACTCCATATAGGATGGGGCGGGCTTTGTGGTGGGTTGACTCCAGAGCCCAGCATAGAAGCTTCTCATGGAGGTGATCTGGCTCAACAGTGCATCCCGACCTCAACTAAAGACCCACCCGTTCACTTTCGATACTATTTATCTTCGCTGCAGCCCATCCAGTCTGACCTGGGGCCAAAGGCAGCCTACAACATGGACTGATAAAATTGTCAATCACAGGGTGACTGTGAATGAGAGATTAAGGGGGAACTGATCCCGGTTAAGGTTGCCAAATTTTAAATTGGATGGTTTCAATCAGTGATGAGAGGTCATAGTGGCATCTGGGAATAGAATTTGAATAGAGTCTTTTCAATGAACATTCAAAAAAAAAATGCTGAATGGACAAAAAATGTACAGATTCCCGATGACCCAGTGCATACATACATGCATGCACGGACAGACGCACACACACGCACACACACCCTATAGCAGTGTACAGTATAGAGTGCAGTACAACATTGTACAAAAGTCCTAGGCTACAATTAAGGCAGCAGGGGAGCAGTTTTAAACATGCGCCCACATGCATACAAGTGTGTGCGCATGCACACACACACACACACACACACACACACACACACACACACACACACACACACACACACACACACACACACACACACACACACTGTTGTCTACATTGCTTCACTGTAACTATTTATTTATTCAAATTGTATTACTGGTTGAACGTAGTGGCCCTCTTTGTCATCACAAAACATTTAAGTTGGCACGTGCTACACTTATGGCAGTGATGCAATGAAACACAAACCTTATCAAGGCAATGTATCTGCCCAATGTGGTAGACAGGAGGCAGGCACAGAGTTAAGGGGGCACGCTGACAACCGCCACTCATAATTTGTACATGTTTATAATGCACAATAGACATAACGTTAACAAAATGTGCATTAAATGTGCATTAAAGGTAAAAATGTGGCTGTAAATTTATATCAAATCGGATTTGATATTATTTGCTTTTATCCTCAATCATGCAAAATAAAACAAAAGGAGCAAAAAAGTGCTGACTGTTTTGGTGATGACATGAAGGCAACATGATGTTGGCTCAGTTTGTAAATAAGAGGAGGTAACAAGAGGTGAAACGCAGCTTTCATTTGATTCCGTGATTTCTTTTTTCCTCCACTTAATCTCTTTGTTGATTCCATTTTTGTCTCCTCTCCACACACCCCCTTTTTCCTATCTCAGTGAAGCATGAGCTTGTCCGTGACGTGCCAACCTTTCACCCCACTCAAATGGACCTCTTCCACTGGACGATGCTTCCTTGCACTCGTGCACGCTCTCTTCCTTCCTGTGTGTGTCGGGGGGGCAAAGGGGAAGCTTAATAGGAGACTTCCGCTTGTCCGTCTGCACTTTTTTTTTTTTGGCTCATATGTAGCCTGAAAGCTCGTTTGGAGGCCCATGTTTGTGTGTGGAGAGGAAAGACTCGCTGGCAACAAACCGAAGCCCTGCTTTACATCTTGGACTGTCTGGAAAAGCCTCGCCTGCCAAGTGACAACATGAAAAGCGGAGAAATTCCTGACATTTTTTTTCCTTTCCATTGTCTGCTCCACTACAAAAAAAAAAAAAAAAAAAAAATGCAACCAACTAGAAATATAGTCTTTGCAAATGAGGTTATTTATTGTCTTCGTGCATATGGTTTGGCTCACATGATAAAAAACAAAATAAAACATTTGTTGATGAGGTTTTTGTTTTTTAGTACTTATTTGTCAAAGTCTTGCTGACAGCAGATCTTGTTTTGTTGTGCTGCTGTCTAGCCTCGGGCCTCCCCGACTGACTCACGCACACACACACTTCGACACACTTCTGACTGCTTTCTGCAGGTAAACAGGCCGTGTTTGGATACCCGTCTCAACATGCGCACACACAGACACGCAAAAGGCAACAAACAAATGGAAAGTGGGAGTGCGTCTTGAGGTGCCACGCCACACCACGCACTCTTGCCGCGACCTGTTCGACAGAGTAAACATACAATCTCACTCATATGCCTGAGAAAAAGAAGGATGCAAATGAATATTGTCACCCAGCTCCTAACATCTGTCGCAGACTACGTGGTAACAACGTACAAGTTTAAATATCATGTATTAATCCACAGCAAATCCCAGTCCTGTAAATCGTAAGCATTGTGCTGCTGACTGCTTGAGAATCCTGCTGAGAGATATCCACGTAAAATATGATCGCGCTCCCCTATGCAGCAGTAAGAGTCCCAGCCTCCAGTTGACACCCACTATTCATTCACTCATTCCCCTCCGGGAAACATCTTGCAGCCTCCAGGTGTATCATTTGCGTTTATCCGTATCGTTGCATTGAGAGAGCTTAAGAATGAACCATTCATCATGTTACAAAATATCGGGGGAATCTCAGGAATTCGGTCATCCAAAAGGAAGTTGAATGTGCATGTGTACTTCAAGGCTGTTGTTCAATAATGAATGGCAAGGTATTTTATTGAATAAAAATAAACTCCCCATATTGCAGTGCACCATTTTGCTTTACTTTACGTTACAGTATTGATACGTCTGATATTCAAGTATGCGATCTTCATTTTGATCATTTATGTTTCATCTCAACTGCCATCACATTCAAGCAAACGATGCATGTGCTGTACTTATTACATACAGCTTAAGTTTGATGAAACAACATTTAAAAAAAAAAAGTTTTGCTCTGCTAACTGTAGGGCAAGTGTTTTTCGAAAAAGTTATCGCTTCTTCAATGACGTTATTGTCGGCGCTTGTCTTTGTTTGCAGCTCTGATGGTTTTATCGGTTTGTCTGCTATTGTAAAATCGACACCAAATGTCAGCTGGGATAGATTTCCAGCTCACCCTCAACACTAATGAGTACAAGAGGGAAAAAAAACGGATGGACGGTTATTAGTTGTGTAGTGTGAGGATAACAACGGTGGGGTGCTTCCCATCAGTTAGTGTTATTTCACACTCAGTGCCAAAGAGAGTGCCGTGAAAGCAGATGCATGTTTGCCTTTGCCTTGAGAGTTCTTTCCTGAAAGCAGGTCAGTCGGTGTGGGCCACGGCTGCTGACAGCAGTGCCCACTGAGACCCACCGATGTGGAAGCAACATATTCACACCATGCTTTTGAACTGGTGCTAATATCAGCCAGAGATGGGCTAAGCTTACTAGGGAGCATTGCATAAACAGTTTGGAGTGAAGCATGCTCAATTAATGGATGCGATTTCACATACTTGACATCACTTGTGCAGCACAAAACCATCTGGTGCGAGGAGTTAAAAAAAATAAAATAAAATACAGGTCTGATATTGTGGAAATGTTGGGTTAGAACTTGGCCCATTTGTTGCTCCGTCTAGACAGGCGGCGATTACGTATTGTATTAATAAAGTTTCAATGTTATTGTGGTCCGTTTTCACACAGCTTGGGAGCGACAAACGTTGCTTCAGTCTGCGTTTGCTTGAGCTGCGTGGTCCTGGACTGATGTCAAATCCGAGCCGCTGTCCCAACGGATCATACCGACCCCGAGTGACCTGCAATAGCAAGCAGCCACCAGCAGCACCGTCACAGCTGTTGCATTCAGTCTGCGAGACTTTGCGAATAAGCCACAAAGGACGATTAGGCCACATGTTACTTATAAAAAAGCCTCACCTTGACCTTTCGACTCTTGGGCTCTATTTCTTTTGGCAAGTTGGAATTTTGGGATGAATGTGCTCCTCTTGGCTTTTTCTGTGATGATCATTTCCACTTATTCTCTTACACAGGCTGCTTTGATCCTTCACAATGCCAAAATGCCACAGAGACAATGATCCGGCAGAGTTCAAAGACTGTTTAAATTTCGTGTGTGTGTTAAATTATTGAAATGCTGCCGTAGCGCCTAATTAATGAAACTGTGTTTTGGTGTGAAAGATGACCTCTTTTGTCTACGACTGGAAAAAAAAGAAAAAGGTTGTGTTCTCATGATATTTGTTTTACTTGTAGATAAAAATCCAAATCGGTGCATCCGAAGCGATGCTCTGCTGGTGAAATATTGCGTGTAGGTTGTAACATGAAGGTAGCTCCGGGCAGCGAAGTGACAGATTGAGAGTGTGTATTGGTGCTTGCTTTTGAGATGAGATGTTTATGACAGCAGCACATTCCATCTGCCATTCAACAGGCTGACAACGCAGTGTTTTGTATACACCCATACCCGCATGCACATGCACGTGCACACATTATCCATTTTCCAAGATTGATGATGGCAAAGCGGGCCCCATTTTTGCAGCATAAACTGTATGTGTCAACTTTAACTTCAAGTCCAAACTTTGATTATACAGTAGAGCAGTCGTCCCCAAAATGTTTTGTGTCATGGACCAGTTGAGACAAGTACATGTTGTTTGCGGACCAGCAACCATTTTTTCTTTACTTTTACATTGCCAGTTTTAAAGCACCTTTACTGACAACAAAGATGATAATAATAGAGTAATTAAGCATTTTATAAGCATAGATGTTTTTTTCTTTTCATTCATTTCAAACGGTGGTATCCTACTGTACAACAAATGTAGAATAAAACACAGTGAACTATTCAGAAAATGACCAATCAGGAATAATAATTACGCCTTATAATGTAAACATAAACATTTTAAAGTTACGATCCTACCGTTAGCCTCATTGCTACTTGCAAATGATACACGATTGGTTGCCGCTTTCATCCGGTGGCTGCGCCTCGTTAGTAGCGACTAAACTGCTAATGTTTATGTAAGCAGGCTGTACAAACTCTGCTTGCATTTTTTCATGCTTTCCACTCGATCACTTGGGTGCTACTTGTTCAAACGATTCAACAGGTTTCTTGTATCGTCTTGTTTTTGACAACATAGCACACATAACAGCTTCCACCTCCACGTCGCTCTGTAGATAGCGCTAGCGGAGGAACTTCTCTCATCAAAATAGTTTCAACTTTCGAAGTCATGGCTCCCATCACCTGCGTATATAGCTATACATTTGGTCAATTTGTGACTATTACTTTCTGTTTAATGCTTCTTTCATTTATTGTTGGATTCCTTTTATTTCAATTTGCAAACCAATGTTAGAAGGGCGACTCCGATTGGCGAGAATGGCGCACATTTCCGCCACGTCTGATGGAGTAAATTTGCTCACAGCTCACAGGTCTGTCTCTGTGAGGCCAAGTCCCAAGCTGGCCGAGGTCCGGTACGGGTCCGCGGACCGGTGGCTTGGGTCCCCTGCAATAGAGGACACTGTGCACATTGGAGGTCACAGATAGTGTAGCGTTTTATTTGCCTGACTTCCACGCAGGTAGCGTGGCTTTAGTTCCCATTCTGTTCCAGTGCAAATGCACGAATGGTGGATTTTGTCCATATTGACCTGTCCAGGATTTAGTCCAGCTTTTGCCCAAAGTCAGCTGGGATAGGCTCCTGCAGTTCCCTGTGACCTTGAACAGGACAAGTGGAATAGAAAATGGTTGCATGCACAGATTGTAATGCATGTCAGTGAATGATCATTTGACAATAAATTTTGTTGCAACCTGCATGATGCAAAAAGTCTTTTACTCATAGTTCGGGCCTTATTTTCGCTCGGCTTAATAATGGACTCAACTTTTTTTTTTCAAGTCTAGTTTAGCGTGTTTGTGAATTTGGTACATGGTGCTATGGCATTCTGGTGGTGCTCCATCGCGTCTGGCAATTTGGTGACCAAAGGGTAGGTCCAACTTTTGGCGCATGTGTTGTAATGCAATTTTGGTGGATTGATTAAAGCGCACGAAGGCAGATTCAGTGCTCTGTGGATGTGTATGGTGAATGTCATTTTATTTTATTCATAAATATGACGATGGAGTGAGACAATTCCTCTGAATCATTGTAGAAATCAATTCACTGAACGAAATATGATTATTACCTTAAAAATATTATTAATAGCAGCCACCTGACCATGCAGCACAACTAAGGGTGGGGGGTGGGGCAGGTTGCCACACACGGGCGCATAATTGGGGTTGGACGATGGCCTGCAGGTGCACACCCACAGCGGCAAACGTTACATCATCCGCAAAAGAGCTCTTCTTACAGTTTGTTTTCCAGTAAATATACTTTGCGTGTGCCAATCTTCTGCATGGACTCCAGCGAGTCCTTCAGCTGTGTAGACTGCGCACCTCTCACTGCGATGAATTAAAGGGAAGAGCTGGGAGCAGCTTTGATTGGCAAGGAGTCGGTTGCGTTACCTCCCACAATGGTGCACAATGGCACAAACGCTGCTCGTCTAGCAAAATAATAATAGGAAAACTCTACCAGTCCGCGCAGTTAGACTGCGCTTGGCACTTGACTTGCGCTGGGCACGAAAATAGTGCACTTAATGTCTGAATTTAAACAAAGTCAAGCAGAAGCAAAAACACAGTGACAATTATCTTTGTGCATCTGAAGACTGTGACCACTTTAAGGCACGTGGGTCGATGATGGAAGAACCCACGTTTGGTACATATTGGTGTGAAGCATTTATTTTTCTCTTGTGATTGTGACTAACTGGGGTGGTGATCTGGAGAAGTGTTGTCGACCGCATTTTTATTTTTTTTAATCACATGACACATTTACGATTTTTGGCCTTGGTCTGTGCTATACTGGGCTCAAAGAGCTCTACTCTGTTCTATTCTTGTTGTGGTTGTACTTGGCAGGGTGGAGGGAGCCTAAAATGTACTCTAATATTCTGTCCCTCTCATTTGCGTAGCTAAATATGGGAACCAGACACCTCTTGGGATTATGCAGCGTAGTTTCTCACCATCATATATACTGTACCGCTCTGAGAGTGCCACTCCAAATAGCATTGCATTACACTGAGTGGTGTTTCAAATTTTGAGTATTAGTTGCCTGGAAATATTGTACGCCATGCAGTTGACTCTGTTACAGTTGAATTTCATGAGTTAGTGGAAGTGTATCTATTTAGGTGTAGTTCGATGATCTGTGTGCTCAACCTGTTAGCGGGAGCATGTAAAAAAGCAGAGTAGATGGGTTCGTTTTGAGGAGCACACACCACCATCCCCACCTGCACATTTGAACTGGTCGGCGTCCCACATTCATGATGACTCTCAGCTGTGTGTCAAACTAAACAGGCATGACTTTCTAATGTTTCCTCCAAAACGTGACGGCATGTGGCTCCGTTTAACGAGAGACATGGAGAACGACAAGCGGGATGCTTTCAAGTGTTCGACCCTGCTGCTCTTTCGGGGGGGTGCATACACCACATCCACGAAGATGGTTCTTGGTTCGAATCTCCCTTTCTACGTGGAGTTTGTATGTTCTCCCCGTGCTTGCGTGGCTTTTCTTCAGGTCATTTAAGACTCCATATTGCCCATGGGTGGGAATGTGAATGTGAAGGGTTGCCTGTACCTCCTCTCGGAGCCAGCCGAGATTGGCCCTGGCTTCTGAGTGACACTCAACAGCTTACAAGTGTTATGAAAAATGAATGGATGTTTTGCAGGGAACTGAAATTTGACATGTAACACGCAGACCTTTTCAGTGGGTGTAGTGTGCTTCTGTTTGCGTTCTGTTAACTAATAACGACAGCTTTTTGACCAAACAGAGCAGTTCAGTCAGCGTGAGAACAGCGACACAAGAACTGAGGTTTATGTTTTTCCTTTTGATTCAGTATATTTTGTTTGATCTTTGATGGACCAGATTTGATTTCGAAGGTCAAAGTTCTCAGAAGAGAGTTTTGAAGTAATTGCTATTTGATCCAGCCCTGTGTGGTGGATACTTCTCATTTGTGACATGCAGTAGCTCAAGAGGGGCGTTAACAGGACTCCCTCATTGGTAAACAGTCATAAAGAGATTCAGGATTCAGTTGCATAAACACAAATAGCAGACTATTGATAGTACCAAACAGAGTGTCCAGGGACATCAGCACGTTATGAAACTCATTGCCGCACCTCACAGAACTTTGAAATGTACCATTTGCGTATTTGTGCGTGGGACGGAAGGGGTGCCCGTGTTTCAATACAACGACCTCTTTCTGGACTCTTTCTTGTCCGTTTCCTCTTTTCACTTTGTCTTGGCCCGTTCCCTCCAACCTGACACATGTAATTTGAGCACAGTGGCGGTTGCATGGAGGCATGCCTCCACGTCCCCTTGTCACATGAATCGTGCAGCTGAGTGTATTGTGCGGCTATCAAGTCTCCGTTTTGCAGTCAGGTGCCATTCTCATCGTGAGACATTAACTTGCAATTACCCCCCCCCCCCCCTCCCCACACAAACCACAGCGGGGTGTGTGTAATTTAGCACTGCAATGATTGATTGGTCTGTTTATATTTTACTTTGGCCTGACAGGAATCTCCCAAGTTCAAGTCGCAAACTCCTAGCAGATGGCCCAGCTAGTCCTTTGAAGGAAAACCGTAATTAACCTTTGCAGGAGAATAACAAACTGGAACGCAGGGACGCTGCGGCCTGGCTGTTGTGGTTTCTGGGTTTGCTCCATCATACTCTGGATGGGGTGGAAACGCTGGCGAGCTGGACTGCCGAGGGGCAAATCTCACTCCATGGGTCCGCTGGCAAGCAGTCTAATCAACAAGGAAAAATCATGGCATTTCCCTGCCTGCATATTTACGATGGTCAGATAGCCTTATTTGCATATGAGATCACTTCTACTGCTGTTCAGAAAGAAACTGTGTTTAAAAAAAAGGGGACGCAATTCCTTTTCCCACAACTTAACACGGTATTTCAACTTAAAATATGTCTGCAATTTTCTTTCCAGGCTCAAACATTTTTAGAAAAATGCTTCATAATCCCCCCTCCCCCTTATAAATCACTAATCTAACATTCAGTAGTATAACTATTTTTTTTCTGCTGGCCTCCATTTGGTTCCAATAAGCTACGTTGCTAAACTACTTGTTGGGTTGACCTCTGACAAGTTGTCCTTGGGCTTTTCTTCCTCTCACGTGGATTCCACTTGAGGGCCAGAATTGCTTTGTTAGCGGTGGATGTCCTATCTCTTGACTCTCACACAATGTGTGGGGTCCCACAACTACATGAGAACCTGAACGACAGCCACCGGGGTTTGCTGCATTTTGAATCGCGGGTGCACGGCATCGCAACATCACAGATATAAAAATCCAGATATAGGGTTGCGTTTTACGTTGTGCGACAGATAAAATCGATAAATCAAATTGCTCGATGTGTGGGTGTGAGTCGCCAACTCTCATTTTGTTTGCATGGTCGAGCGCTGGGGGCCTAAGGTCATAGGAGACTTCAGGCCATTGGCAGACTACATTCTGGAATGGTTGCCAGTCACTTGCAGGGCACAAAACAATTCACACTCACGTTAATCCAAATGGACAATTAGAATCTTAAATGACAAACCCCACTTCAAATTAAGTAAATGTAAATTCAAAACAGAATACAATAATTAGCTAATGCTTTTCAAACGGTGTTCAACTGAATACACTCCATCTATCCATTTTCTAATCCACTTGTCCTCACAAGGGTTGCGAGCGTGCTGGAGCCTATCCCAGCTGTCTTTTAGCAGTTGGCGTGGCACACCTAAACGAACAACCGTTCGTGCTCACAATCACACCTAGGGACAATTTAAAGTGTTCCATTAACCTGCGGCGCATGTTTTTGAAATGTGGGAGGAAACCGGAGTACCCGGAGAAAACCCACGCAATTGGGCTTTGCCTGCAAGATAATCACTTAGCACCTGCAACAATTATGTGCAATCCTCAAATGTCACGCTATCCAGTGGGTTTGCTTTTACTGCAACTGTCAGATTAAAGACCGCAAACTCCAAATGTCTCCATCAAGCAGGGAGAGCTGGAGGCTATTTTGACGCTGAATGGTGGCTTATAATTTGTTGGATTTTTGTGGGAGCTCCATCACTAGCACACCGTAGAAAATGCAGTGCTGGTTTTCTGCTCATTCTCTTGGCCTGAAATGCTGCAGTGCTTTGCAGACATCTTCTTTCTATGAGCTTTGTATTGATGACCGCAGCATGCGACATTCACACACTGGATTGGTATTTTCATTGTCAGCGGTTCAGGTCAGAAACAGATCCTGAATGATTTTGAACGATATCGACAGTGAAAAATATTGTGTGTTGAATTTACTCAATTTTACTTTGCCAAGTGGTTGCGCAAAATAAAATCAGCTGGAGCCAGGTACATTTTGAAGTAGATGAATAATCAGTTTGAAATAAAATAGGGTAAATTCAACAAAAACCTTTTTCAGTGTATGCGATATGTAGTTGTCAGAGGTAAATGCTTTAAAATACTCACATGCTGTAGAAATCAATCCACCGTTAAAAAATGCATATTGCATTCATACCTTCTGTTTTAACACGTGAGCACACTGAGGCACAAATATGTGACCAATTCTTGCAAAGTTAATGCTAAACCCCCCTTTTGGATTCTATCCACATGCTGTTTTGTGACTTACCTAACATCGAGTGTAATGTCAAAGCCTTAGAACTAAGATCCTAAAACGCCTCAGGTTTATGTCATCGCTGTTGCCTAAGGGAAATGTAGTAAATGTTACTCACTATCATACTAATTGGCGCCCCTTAAAAATAACAACTGCGGTTTATAGAATGCTGGTTTAGATGATACTTTATGCAGGAAAGGGTGATGTTGTTTTCTTAAGATGTTATCGAGCAGCAGCTTGAAGTCTCACCCTCAGAGCTACAGTAACACCCCCCCCCCCTTCCCCACCCTTTCAACAACGTCTCCATGTGCATTTTTAACAGGCTGAAGGAACAATGTGGGCCTTGTGAGGGCTTTCCATAAGTTTTTTTTTTTTTTGTTAAGGACGTGGCATTTCAGATAAACGGCTTCCTTTCACTGTTTTACAATGGAAATGGATATTAGGTGTCCACATGGTGTACCGGGTGCTGAAGAAGAAATACACATTCTCTTGATTTTGATTCAAACATCCAAACAGACTGACAGCATTTGACGACTAGTATGTACTCCCTTCCCCTTTCCACAAGTGTAAAAGTCTTGGAAAATATTCTGTCCACAGTGGGGAGAAATCTCTGTGGGGGTGGAGAGCAACGTTGTAACCTGTGGACAGACTGCTGCTCAATTCTATTTGCTCTATACAGATCACGTTTTCACTCACCGGGCAATTTCAACACCTCAACACCTGACCCACATGGGGTTCAGTCACTCTGTCATCTCATTACGGTCTGATTTCTTTGTCTACACCAAAGTGAACACATTTAGACCTCCATTTGGTTTGTTTTTATCTGTGGATAGTTACAAGTAGTTTTAGCAGTGGCATTCCGTCGGGGCGTTCAAGGCCTTCTCTGCAGGCGCAAAGGATGTCAGTTAACTTAATACTAACAATGTATCTAATACAAAACACAGTAGATGGGCTCATGGATTTTAAGAGTAATAACCCTTCAAACAGCTACTTTAACACTTAAGGAGCAGCACCATAGAGTACAAACAGAGTATGCAATAATACTCCTCGGCATTCCGTTGTCTGCTCTGAAAGGACTACTGGAGCTCATTTGTTGACCTTCTATGCCTCTTTGTTCCTTACATTGAATCTCTCCCAGTGGACCTCAGTGGGAACTGGCATGTTGCTCCACAACATGATAATACACTGAAGATTGGGACTTACCTGTATCATAGTTTGTACAAACCCATTCGCTAAATACCCACCTGCTAAATATATGTGATGCAATTGGGGTGTGAAAGATGAAGAATAATATATATATATATATATATATATATATATATATCATGCCATAGGTGGTTTTCCACGGTGGCAAGATGTGGCAACTGCCATCTCTACCAAATGCCTTGCCGCCCCAGTTGCCACCCTAACTGTTTAGCAATCAATGCTAAACTCAAAATTGTATTCTAAATGTTCCTGGTATTGTGTCTATAGTGAGTAGAAACATTTTGATCACCAGTTTTGACAAAGAAAAAAAAAAGAAGTTAGATCCGACTGCGCCACCGTTGACGGAAGCTTTCGAGAGCCGCCACTGTTCCGTGCGATGTATTCCACGTCCAGATGAAGTCAAACCACCTTATGCCCTGCTAAGACCAACGGCACATGTGGTCAACTTGCGTTATAGGGAAAAGCGTGAATATAAGTGAGGCCAGCACAGGCTCACAGTCAAAGAAAGATATGGTGGGGTGCCCTTTTGCATGCACTCTGCTCTTTTTATAACTCCACGTGGGTTCAAGGAAGCCGGCTCCTGCGTTCTGTTACCAAGAAGAATGCAACGTGTGTAGGTTTACATCAGGCCGTGAGTATTGTGAGTGCAGCCCTTGCTGTGACAGTGGCACCTTCAGGGTCAGACAGGTTGCAGCATTGGAGATCATGTGTAAAAGAAGTTCTGTTTGCTGCTGCATCGCTGTCTGTAAATGCACTCCTCTTGATTCGGGGTGGCTTACACGCAGACTCAGTGTCAGGTGAATGAGGAGTGCAGGTTTCACAAGCATGACCTTTAAACAAGTAGTGTTGTGTTTGCTCACCCCAAAATACTGTACATCATAGAGTAAATCATTTTCTTTGGTCACTTAAAGCTAATAGATTGACATGCAGAAGACATAACACAGACACATGAATACCGGTGACAATTTCACACTGATTGAGGATGCACGAGTGCAATTATGTCCATTTGGAGTCGTGTTTCTGCAACGTGTGTCGTCGCTTCATCTGGGTACCAATTTCGAATGGAATTATGTTTCCGCACCTGTGACTTTACTTAAAATGACCACACACTGGCAAAAAAGGAGTGCTGCATTCACTCCATTTCATTTCATCAAGTGGTTGCATTATAAGTAAGATCATCTGGATCCAGACTCATACAAGTAGAATACTTTTCTGCTTAAAATATATATTTGTATCCAGATGCAACCATTTGAGCAGATACAACACACCATTTTTAGTGCAGCTGCTCACCAGCACTGATGATAACCTAACATGAGATTACTTTAATGATGAGGATGATGCTTGCTGGATTATTTAGCGATTTCATTGAAGCAGTAGGACCAAAATGGAGTGCACTGCTTCTACTTCAGACCAACATGACATTATTCAGGGGAAGTTTGGGGTAGAGCCGTGCAGATCGTTGCACAACTCCTCCGGGCATCAATGTCTTGCCCAATACAAATTTATAGGTGACACCAGAGTTTAGAAAATTAGATTTAGATTTAGGAGAGAGAGTGAGAGAGTTTGTCCTGTAATTCAATTCATTCAAGACATGACATAACCTCGACTTTCATAGATGAGCCTGTCCACCACTCTGTTATTGTAAATCGTTGTCTCATCAGTCCATAAAACTTTGACTCGGAAGATTTGGAGTTTGTCTCAGTACCTTTGGGCAAATGCCAGTTTGGGCCTCCCATACTTCTTGCGAATGAGTGGTGAGCATTTTGTCGTGTCATTTCTGCATTTTTGTTTATGTTCATGACCTTCACTCCTGCCTTGTGGAGGTTGGTCCTGATGTCACAAACAGCTGTATTTGGGTATTTCTTTACAGCTATCAACATTTTTCCATGGTCCACTGCTATTTTTTTTTTTCCATGATCTACCCTTTCGACATCTGTTACTTAGTATAGCAATGATTTGTTTATTCTTCAGGACATTTCAAATGGTAGCACAGTATTGGCAATGGTTTGTGTTGGTGAAGTGGCTTTTTTTTGGTACATTCTCTCAGCTTCAGTTGCTTGTTTTTCACCCATTGACAGAATTTTTATTTTTCATTGCACTTCAAATGTAAATGCAGTGTAAATGTTATTCACAAAGGCAAACTCTAATGTGAAATGAAGTGCAGACATTTAGTGCTGTTTATTATTCTATTAAACAATGCACGTATTAAAATACACTCGGGCGACAAAACGCTTCTTAGTCGCACATTCCTATCATTTGGCTCAGATCAAGATGTAAGTGTCTCCTATTCATATTTTGAGATCAAACCGGAATTCTTTCAATCTATAGCAAAAATGAAGCCTTGGGAGGGGAGCACTGTACAATGGAGAAAAAAAAAAAGGTGTTTTCTCAGTTTTATTTTGTCAAGTGGCTCCACACAATAGAATCATCTGGATTTAGTTACATTTTTTTGAAGTAGATGTAAAGTCTTCTTAAAAATATATCTGGATTCAGGTGATTTTATCTCAGGCAACCACTTAAAATAAAATTGAGCAATTTCAACATTTTTTCAGTGTACACACAATTCGCTTTAAAAAGTTGTGTCGTTTGCATTAAATGCAACGAATGACTAAGCATGCAGCGAGAGACCATGTATATATGCTTGTAAAGTGCTAGATCCATATACAGCTGCTTACATGAATAAGCTGCAGTATTTTTTGCCCCCTGGCCTGCTTGCCAGGTTCTGCTTATTGCCCTGTAGCGAGACAAGTTCCCACCTGAGCAGTTATTCCGCTATGTACAATAACATGCAATAGAATTCACCACTGAATGGCTCAGTTGTAATCAAGTGGAATTTTCCTGAAAGTGATGACGGTTTTAGTTTAAAACAAACATGTCAAGTCATTTCGAAATTTTCGAGGGCAAGGGGTGAGAACTGCTGTCGCAATTTCCAATCACATCCTCTGTCGAATAAGTGTCCAAGTTTTATTAGAACGTATAACGACAAATAAAACTGCCGTGTTCTATTAAGGCCGTGTTGACTGCTCTCAACTGATTAAAAAAAACCAAAAAGGCAACCGGTCTATCATGAGTTATTACCTGACTGATGAAAATGTCAATGACACTTTGTACAGCACAAAACCTTCATTCATCAAATTTATGTTACATTGTAATATGGAACATACCTTCCCTCCATGAATGGTGACAATATAAAATAAGATAACTTTTATTTGTCCCACATTGGGGAAATTTGTTGCTATGTTTTTGTGTTTTTTTGTTTTTTTTTTATGTTGTTGCTGTTGTTTTAAATCCTGCAAAAGACAACAAAATGAACAACACACAAAGTTTGGTGGAGCCTTATGAGTGACGTTTAGGTAGATGCATTATTGGCATGGAAAGATCTGTTCTGCTTCCCCATTTTGACAGGCTGCCTGCCGTCAGGTTTTGTATCCTTAATGTTGACCTGTTAAGTCAGCAGACCCTCTCAACCCACAGGCTAACTAACATTGCTGCAGCAACCGCAGGCACCACTGACCATCAATCACCTCGGTGACGGCAATAACAACCGTGAACGGCCAAAGCACTTGTGCGCCGTCTTCACAGCCGCCTCATCTCTCTATTTGTGTCTTTTTACATCTCTTTTTCCAGAATTACTCATTGCAATCATGCCTTTACTCTTCATCACCCACGTCTCATGTGCCACTGCGTGCATTATGAGAATCCGGAGCATGACTTTACTGAAACAGAATCCTTAGAAAAGGACCGGGGGAGGTTTATAGGAGGTCATGGCTTATGAGTCAGGCTACGGCACATATCAAACAGCTTGATATGTGTCTTGATCATGTGCCGCTACTGCTGCTCCATCCGGTGCCCTCCGAGAACCTCTTACATCATGTAAGGACACACATACGGGTTGGCCCGGTGCAGCAGTTCTGCCTTGAAGGTGCGACCTGCTGTCCCACCTCACTCTTGTGATGGCAGGAACATTGGAATGGCGGTGGGGCATTTGAACCATGCTCGGAAGGTGACTCCTGGTGCCGGTGTTGGATTTCAAACTCGACCTACAAAGAAAGAAGCCATGCGCTGAATCTGTCAGGCCGGCGAGGGCGATTACAGCAGTACTAAGAGGGTGATGGAAAGGGCTCGAAAAGAAAACAGAAAGAAAGAGAAGCTCACACTTTATCACCGCCCCTGCTGTTGCTATTCATGCTGGGAAACTTTTGTCTTTCATCAGAGAGCACGTCCTCATCAGTAAAAGCTCATAGAAAAATCAACAACAAAAAACGGAAACATTTACCCCTTTTCCTCAAGCAGGTTGTAATTTGCTCCATAGTATACTTCAATACATGCATGTTTATGTTTAGCTGTTGTATGCACAAGGTCAATTTGCAACTGGTTAAATGAGGAGTGATTTTATATCTCCCAGGATGATCAGGTACTTGAAGTCATATCTGGTGATATGTTGATTTGCATCAGCAGAGGTGCCAGAAGAGAGTGGAACTGTGACAAGCGCAAACTACCAACAATAAATCCAGATGCAATGTGTACTCAAGTACTTTTACATTTCAACTGTTTTGACTTGATTTGTATTTTTTGCATGCAACAAAGTGTTCTGTTTAAAACACGTTTCAACAGAGAGTAGACACTTATTTTGCACAGTAACTTTTTTCCCAATTTTCCATGATGCGCCTCTCTCTGGTGTTGTGCAGAGCTTGACTGTGTTGGCACAGTGAGTTCCTTTTTCTGATAGTGGGAATGTGACAGTCAATAACTCTATATGTGGCCTGCGAATGACTAACGACCAATCCTGGGTGTTGTCTGCCTTTCACCCAAGGTCAGCTGGGATAGGCTCCAGCTCCCCGTTAGCCTGAATTGAATAAGCGGTATCAAGCATGGATGGGTTGCTCAATAGACAGTTAATAAACGACACGCTTTATGTAACTTTTCTTTGACTTCAGTAACTTCTGTGTATTTCTAGTTATTTCAGTTCTAAGAATGATTAAATTAACTAAAGGGATATAATTAAACTACTATCATCCAATAATGCCGTATGTCAGCATCCATTTTGACCTGAGGTGAGGTAACCAAATATGATTTCCTTCCCTATAGGTCAAATTCCTAAAGTATAGTAGGTTTGTACATTATACATTATTGCATTGATTTTCTCAGTGTATGTGAGCATATCATCAGAAGTTAGATCTTCTCGACATTCTGGGGAAAAAAATGTAAAGTTGAGAAACATTTGTAGCATAAAAATGTTGTAACACATCCCAAGCACGAGGTCATCATTATTACCTGAAGTGATACTGTGTATCTGAGGAAGAATGAATGGACGGTCTTAATATGTTCTGGCACTGAATGAATGAGCTACAAATACGTTCAGAAGCGTATATAGTTGACGTTCGTAGATATGGGGTAGTAAACTGCCTTTCACATCTTGTTTTCGTCTTGCAGATGTAGTCACACAGCAGGCAGTTCACTCTTCTCCAGTCCGTCTAGACAGTCGAGTGGGGTGCATATTAGTCACATTGTCCACTTATAAACAGCAAATAGAAAGAGACAAGGATACGGTAGTGTGATATATCGCTGCTGGTTGACAGATTGGATGACAGCACTCTGCCACCTCTTGTCGCCTGGCCTCCCGCTCTCCCCAGGAGTTGCCGGCTCAACTGGGCTAAACTTAACTCCGAGCCCAGCCTGAATTTTGGACGTTCGTTGCCACGCCCTTCCTTGTCGGTGCCGCCGCCTTCTTCCCAAACACATGCGTTTCTGTGCTCGCAGCCAAAGCAACGAAGCAGCTGCCAACCTGCTGTTGCTGGCTAATGGGGAGTCTTGACACGTACAGAGCCGAAGAGAAGAACATGCCATGTCAAATGTAGAACTGAATTCTAAATAGAACCCGTCTATAAATAAAACGGAGCCGCACCAACTAGGGGACCAGTGGCAGCATCTAAAAATATGCTGTATTGTTATTGACGAGGAGTGCAACCTTCTCCATTTGACTGGGTTTTTGTGTGGGGATGAGTGCGGAATCGGCATGGTTGCTTGGGATCTATGCAAACAAGTTGAGCCGTTTTCACACAGGTATGAGTGGAAGAAACATTGCAACCTAACACTTCGACAAAAGAGCCATCCTTTCACTTCTCAACAGGAATATTAGAAATGTTAATACTTGAATCATTTTTGGGCGGCCCGGTAGTCGAGTGGTTAGCACGTCGACTTAACAGTTCAATTCCAGCTGCGGCCTCCCTGTGTGGAATTTGCATGTTCTCCCCGTGCTTGCGTGGGTTTTCTCCGGGTACTCCGGTTTCCTCCCATGTTCCAAAAACATGCATGGCAGGCAATTGAACACTTCAAATTGTCTCTAGGTGTGAGTGTGAGCGCGAATGGTTGTTTGTTTCTGTGTGCCCTGCGATTGGCTGGCAACCGGGTCGGGGTGTCCGCTGTCGACTGCCCGAAGACAGCTGGGATAGGCTCCAGCACCTAGTGAGGATAAAGCGGTTCGGAAACTAAATGAATGAATGAATAATTTTTAGCTCAAAGAATTATTCCGGAAGACAGTGAATGAGTGAGTGAGTGAGTGAGTGAGTGAGTGAGTGAGTGAGTGAGTGAGTGAGTGAGTGAGTGAGTGAGTGAGTGAGTGAGTGAGTGAGTTTGTTTGTTTACATATCCCAGAGTTGTTATCAAGAAATTCAGCCAAATGTGCTAACAGCTAGCTCTGGCATGACCATTCCACTGTTCAGCAGTTGAGTATCTGGAGATGATTGATGGATGCTTTCATGTTTTCAAACTTGCCGACCCAAAATACAATGTGTTACCCAATTTGTCTCCTGTCGCTCTCTGTGAGTTTCTAAGTGCCAAATATTTTATCTGGATCTTCAATTCTACGCTTCAATCATTCCAACATCGTTTCATCTTGATCTTATCATTGATGTGGTAGCCTCAAATATACTGCATGTTTACCCTTCATACTTAAAGGTGAATTGGTCCCCTTCTTCACATGTTCTATGTGCCTTCACTAGTCTAAACGGGGCATTCTGATTAATATTGCATGGCTCAGCTTCAGAAAACCGATAAGACGTTATTGTTCTTTACGTGAGCCCTAAGCAACTGTGATGTCATTTTCAGTCGACGGCAATGAGCAAAATGTCCGCCCCCTAAGATGGCTAAAAATGGGTGCATTTTGCTGCGCAACTTCTCTTCCACAAACGCAATATTAATCAGATTGCCGCATTTAGACTCATGGTGGCACGCAGAACATATTCTTGAGTAGAACATTTTTGGGTTGCCTTCCTCTTTAACTTTAACAGTAACTGTTACAATTAGAAGAAGTTCACCATCCAGATGACAAAAAAACTTCATCATTCACACTGCCCGGCAGAGAGAACCAAAAAGCACGCCTACACCAGTACTGTCGTTGTAAAGAAACACTACACACATGTGCACCAGCTGCGAGTGCCCCCGCTGTGTTATGTGTGACATTTCAATGAAGAATTTGGTAAGTGATGTGATGTGCCTTTACTGGCGGCAGAAGTGCAGCAGTAAATCTTTCCTGGAGATGCACAAATGCTATTACAGCACTGTCATTATTGCTTCGTTTGTGACACTTAATATTCATGAATGACACCAGTGAGATGATTGATGTTGTTGAGGATGTTCACTTGATCCATGTGTCTTGCTGCTTTTTTCTAAATCTCATGATTAGGCAGGCATTAAAATACTTTGACTTCATCTAAATGTTAAAGGAGACACGATGTATTTTTTTTTTGTTTCCTCCACAATGTAAAGGATTTCCCCCAGGTGTCATAATAATAATATATCCGTGGCATGCTTTTATTTTTTTTTTTTGTTCCAAAAATACACCGATGAGAACTAATTATTGGTATGGGGCCTGATTTACGAAGATCTCAAACATCTACCACGGAATTGCATGTTCACTCACTCGATCACAGTGGTTCTTAACCTGGGTTTGGTGAATCAGTCTCAGGGGTTCGACG
This sequence comes from Hippocampus kuda, assembly GCA_901007745.1. Taxonomy (NCBI): domain Eukaryota; kingdom Metazoa; phylum Chordata; class Actinopteri; order Syngnathiformes; family Syngnathidae; genus Hippocampus; species Hippocampus kuda. The sequence goes on along the minus strand of CAAKHF010010417.1, from coordinate 7,585 downwards.
AAGCCTCTGCCATGGAGGTTAAGACACACCTGACTCAACATGTCATTTATTTATGACACGCCCGCTTGGCCATCACTGGCTGCGGATGATCACATTGCATTGCTTGTCCACTCAGTGCTGAAGAAAATTCAGTTTGCTCAGTAGTCAATGTGTGACTCGTTGATTTCTTTTGTTTTAATACATGCTATGTCGAGCAAAAAAAGAAAGTGGTCGGACGAATATGTACAACATGGATTCACATGCATCACAGATCGTGATGGGACTCAACATCCTATCTGCATGATTTGTCATGCCAAGTTGAGCAACTCTCGTCTCGGACCGGCAAAACTGAAGGAACACTTCCCGAATCCTATTTTTATTTTTCACTAAGGGTTCAGTGGATGCGCATATGAACTGGTTGGGTTTGGTACCTCTAACAAGGTTAAGAACCACTGCTCGAGCAGATTGTGACATCAGCAGGTGTAAAAGTGGTGGAGAGCAATAGTGTGCTTTAAGTTGCGTTGAGTTGTTTCACAACGCAAATATACACAGTATATCTCAAAACCCTCATGTGCAAGGAAAAAAGTAAAGATATATATTTTTAAATAAGCATCAAAAATACATTTAGTGACACATAAATCTCTGATTACCAGTGTGATGTGTGACGTGAAAAGGGAAAAAAAAAAAAACCCACCCTCCGACCACCAACATCAACACTACAACATACGTCTGCACAATCCATGACAAGACAAAAGTGGCATCAATTCATCAAATCAACTAATAATAGAAGAATATGGTGAATAACAGCTCCCAATATGATATAAACCGCAACCACATGATTGAAGACAAAAGGAACAAATATGATCAAATGAATAGCTCTCTGGCAGTGTCAAGTAATATTATCTTTGGAAAGGCAATGTTCTTGACTCAAGTCTTGTTTTCAATCTTATTCGATTCTGCAGGCAGAAGAAATATTAGCACTCATCTAATCCCATTTCCAAGTATTATAGTGTTAATACCAGAGCCTAATAATCCCTCTTGCTGATGGAAGTAGTCATGTCATTACTTTTCAATGAATTTGAGCTGCTTTTATATTTTAAAAAACATTGACTGAGCTCCCGGTGAGAACAGCCTCAGCTTCCTCTGTCAACAAGATTTGTCCGGTCCGACCATGAGAACGGACGTCCGCCCGACAAGTCAGGCGATGGTCACGGAGGAGCTCGCTTACTCGACTTGCACTACGGAGAAGAAGCTTGGCTACCTGGAAGCTTCTGTGATATTATTTCCCCTGTAGTGGGTGTCTGAGAACCGGAGAAAGATTGAGAAAGCAGGCAGCTGTGCAAACACAGATTCCATTCCGGCGTGTTTGGAACAGATGTTGAGAGATCGACCGTGCATGGGAGATGAGAGTCACAGAAGGAGACTTTATCTTTGCTACCTGATGCTCACTGGCCTGATTAAACGTTGTCCCAGACGACAAACGCGGATTTAATCAAGGTATGGGAAAGTAAGTTCCGCTTTCATGGCTGATGGCTGTACGACAGCGTGTATAGTAAAGGCAATCTATTCTTGCTCCCTTGAATGTGTCAATGCACGTTTACGAAAACGGTTACTGTACACCCTGCAACATATTTCCAAAGGGAGCACGATGAGCCCAGGTGCAATCAAAGCTACACCAAGAAAAAAAAAAACACCAACCTCTCCAGCATTTTCCTTTTGCTGATTGCCAGATTAACTGCGGCCACCACGGTGCACATTTTCCCCTTTAATCATTCCCATGCATGCTCCTGGGATTGAGAAAATTGCTGTTATAAGTGGTACACAGAAATATTCTGCCCCCATGTTAAAGTAAACACGGGGGGAAACTCACCCGTGTTTGCTTTTCCACTCAGCAAACAAATACTGTACAGCCAATTGCCTGTAATCAAATGACGGTGAAAGTGTAAATGATTTTTGAACAAAGGATTTTTGTTATTGCTGGAAAGCTACGCTAAAACCAAAATAATAGAGGAGTGTCACATCCTCTCCCTGCATTTCCCTCTTTCTTTTTAAGCCGCTCATTTGTGCAGCCTCTCATTTTCCCCAGGGCCATTAATTAGCGCACGCTTATAGGAAACATATGAGTTAATAGATTAGAGCCATGCTTTAAATTGCTTGAGTACCTCCATTGCGGTTTTCAAGCAGAAACAAGAAAGCATTCCTCTGCCCATGGGCCGCAATTCACAGGGGTTGAAGAGTGGCAGGAAAGCATGGGCCCCGGCCTCGTGGACACGTTCACAAACGCGCCGGTCCACCGCAGCTCAACATCCTCCTCCTTCTTTTTTTCCCCCCTCCTAGTCACAGAAATGCATCGTTCCACTCACACAGGCTAATTCATCGCTGGACAGTAATCAGTGTCTTTATAGAAAGTAAATTCTCCTAACCTTTTCAGATGTGATACTGTACCTTCACTTACCTTACTTTTTCCCCCTGCAGTCGATTCCTTCCAGACATTCTGTGGTTTCATCTCAAGTTCTGCACTTCAAGGAGATTTGCCTGATTAGTGTCACAGAGCCCGGTGGATGACATGCCTGACATTTTCCTCCCCTTCAGCCCCTGCGCAGCTCAACCCTTGTGGTCTTCCATCATACACCGTGCATATACGGGATTAGTCACGCATGGCTTGCCCTATTTCGGCCCCGCCAAGGAGCAATACAAATGCAACTTTAATCCTCCTCCAAGACTATCAATGTTCGGTCCACTATTCGAGTCGTAAACAACGCCGCTGTCTTTCATTCCACTACCGTACTTGCGCTCGGATTTAACCTTGCGTGACAGTGCTTACCCTAATATTGCCTCTGTCAAGCACAACATCACGACAGTATACTGTTTTGATGCTTTCTGTTTTGGTTGACTACTTGCTTGCCCCCCCCCCCCCCCACCATCCCACCAATCCACCAGCACCCGCCCACCACCACCACAATGCAAATGATACAGTCTCGATCATCAAATATAAGCACAAAAAAAAAAAAAAACTTTGGAGGAACGTATTTTCAATTTTTGACATCCACCAGGCACAGTATCAAGATTGTCATCAGGAACAAGGAAGTAGCCTGCTAACAATCAAACGGACACGAAAATAAACAGAAATATGAGACTCCAAAATATTGTTCTCATTATGTTAAGGCATTTTATTTTCCTTTTTACTGTTGAGTCGCTGTGGAGCCATTGCTCCATCCCAGAAAAAAAAAAAAACAACAACCAACCAAACAAATAAAAAGTAAATAAAACAATCCTCTCCAGGATCCAGGAAAAGGACTGCTCAAAATTGAATTAAAACACACAAGTCTGTAATTATTGCCACACTAGTATTATCAGGAATAAAAACATCATACAAAAACTATACATTTAGGATATAAACACGAATATACAACATACCGAAAAAGCATTCAAAAATAGAAATGTGCAAAAGTGCAATATCTGTACTGTAATCTTAGTCTAGTTTGGAACACGGTGATCTGCAACTGAAGGGAGCGAAATGACCAGACTTTTCGGTACCTCGTGGATGAATGCAATTGTCATGATACAAGTCAAGTGAGCAAAATAAGGGCAAAGTCAAATTCTGAGTCAATTATTGAAAAAGTTCATGGCAAGCGGAAAGGAGCTGTTGAAATGTGCCGTGCTTTTGTTTGACAGCTCAAACTCTGCACGCTCCAGTTTTTACTGTACTGGGTTTCCTAATAACATAGATGATTTCTTGGCACAGGCCGAATGTGGTTACACTTTCTTATAGGCCACCTTTGGGCCCCAGCCTTTGGCATTTGAAAATACCACAAACCACGGGAATTACCTTTCAATGTTTGAGCCTTTGACATTGGATTTGGTTTACAAACTATTAGCGAAGCTTTTTGCTTTTTTTCCTCCTCCATCTCGTGCGGTGTGAATCAACAGTTTCTCTACTTTTATGACCCGCCACGTGTTTTCAATTAAGGTAATTGAAGTTCAAACTGTGTATTTAACACTAATTTAAGATTTATATTAATTCTCTCACCTCCTCTACAGCCTGCTCACAAAACTGCCGCTTGGAGCTGTGCTGATGTTTTTGTTGGTGGTGGTTCACCCTGTCAAGCTGCGATTATGGCCCACTATCGTGCTATTGAAAGCAAGGTGAGCGTTAGCAACCAGAGAATGCCCGGTCCCTAAATGCAAGCTATGTGAACCTCCCACCACCAGCAGACATGCTAAAAGATCCCGCAAACTGAATACGATATTTTGTTTCGAAAAACATGATCCATGATTGAACATCATTGGTGAAAACAGATGCAAAGACAGAGAACTATGTCGTACTCAATTGTGGAGCTATCGAAGTCAACTGTTTTTCACTGTTTCCATTTTCTTGACGGTGCCTAGTGAGGTGCTTCTGTTGGGGCATCATTCCCCCTGCCGATTTAGGATCTAGGATTCCAAAAAGTACAAATTCCTTCTCCGGTTCCTCGTGCCTGAGGGTTTCATATCCGCCGTCGAAGATGGCGCCAGATTTCCCCGCTGCAGTTATACGTCTGACATCTTACTGCAAGTCTCTTTTACTGAGTGCAGCAGCCCTCAAATCAAAATTACAACTGAATGCGCCTTCAAGACCGCAATCGGTGTTTATTTGAACAAGTATGAGAACGTGAAGAGTTAAAATGGATAAAAAGAGACCAATAGACCAGTCTAGATAACATGGGATGAGACACTTCCCACTTGTCAAGGCAGATTCATCAAACGCTGTTAAGTCAGCAAAATATAGGCCGCAAACACGATATTTAAGATTGCGCTTTTTTTTTTAAACACATTCAAAAAACTTCTGGTCAGTGTTTTAAGTGGAAAGAGCCGGTACTGCTCTCATTCGACAGTTGCCAGGTAATTAATTTCATCAAGTTGTTTAATAAATGTATAGACTAATAACATGATAATTAATGTCTTATTTGGTTGTTTGATCAGCAGTCTTGTTCGGTACATTTATTGTTGACATCGCTGGCAACAAGTGAATCAGAAGCGCTAATGTTATTCAAAGCAATCATGGTCATTTGAGGAACAATTGATCCTGAGATTTTTTTGGGGGGGGGGCACTTGTAGAGTTGGGGGACGCTAACAGGAATGAAATCATTGGGGCTATTGGGAGAACAGTAGGGTTGGGCATCGATAACCGGGAATCGAGTGGAACCGGTCCAAGCATTCAGATTCTCCTGTGTCTCTAATCAATTTTGATTTCGAGTTACCTGCGCAGGAGAAGCGCAAGTCAAGTAGGACCAAATGAAAATGTTTGTGCTGGTGCCATCGCCGCTGGCTGATCCTCTTCCCGGCCAATCCTGGTGACCAGCGCCCGCCCTCGCAAGGCCCCAGTTTATTGTTCCATAAGGCAGGCGGCACAGTGGGTGACTGGTTGGCACGTTAGGCTCACAGTGCAGAGGGACAAGGTTCGATTCTGGGCCCTGGCCTTCCTCTGAGGAGTTTGCATGTTCTGTCCGTGCCTGCGTGGGTTTTCTCCAGCTACTCCGGTTTCCTCCCACAGTCCAAAAACATGATGATAATTAAACACTCTAAATTGTCCAAATGGTTATTTGTCTATGCGTGGCAACCGGTTCAGGTTGTACCTCGCCCGCTGCCCCAAGATAGCTGGGATAGGATCCAGGACACCTGTGACCCTTGTGAGCCTGAAAAGGTTTAGATGATCGATGGATGGATACCTCTGTATGGCCTCACATATTGTGAGCAACTGTCTCAAGTAGTCTGGTGGTGTTACTTTGAAAAAAACTTAAATACTGTTTTCTGTCAACCAAACATGACAAATGGCAAAGATGTCCTCACAAATTTGCCTACCTGACATCTGTGAATTCTTTTTACATGTTTATTTTTAGACGAACAAGGATCGCTGATGATCACAGCGCATGCTTTTCAGGATTTACGATGCCGAGTCTATGGAGGGCTGTACGTTGCCTCCCTTTCGTCTCAGAAATGTCCGCGCACATCTTTAAGATTCCATCGCTAGGCCAGCAAAGCAGGGAAACCCCAGCCCTGAAATAAAGCAGTCAGCAGTCAGACAAGCTCATATCAGCTCTTCAGTTCCTGCCAAGAGATGAAGTCCAGAGGAATGACAGGCCTGGTGTAGAGAGAGTTCATTTCACTATCATTGAAACCAGGGTACGTGTGTGTGTGTGTCTGTGTGTCTGTGTGTCTGTGTGTCTGTGTCTGTGTGTCTGTGCATGTGTGTGAGTGCGTGTGCGCGAGTGCGCACGTGTGTGGTGGGTTCGTACATGCATGCGTATGTTTGAATGGCAGCAAGGCAGTTCCAGCTGTTGTGCGCTTCATAGGCTATTAACTCTAATCAGCTCTCTGAGCACTCTGGGTGTTCTGAGACACTTCCACACACTGGCACTCCACAGGATATCACTCAACACACACACACACACAAGCCCACAAGCACTGGGTTTTACCTTGAAAACAGCAAGCAACATGAGAATGTATCAACTTCCTGTGGTCGATGAAAATTTGGGAGATCATGGAGTTTGGTGCAAAAATGTGTGTGTGTGTGTGTGTGTGTGTGTGTGTGTGTGTGTGTGTGTGTGTGTGTGTGTGTGTGTGTGTGTGTGTGTGTGTGTGTGTGTGTGTGTGTGTGTGTGTGTGTGTGTGCGTGTGCGCGCGTGCATGTGTGTGCATGCGTGTGTAAATATGTTTATATGTGTGTGTGTGTGTGTGTGTGGGTGGGTGGGTGGGTGGTGTGTGTGTGTGTGTGTGTGTGTGTGTGTGTGTGTGTGTGTGTGTGTGCGTGTAATGGGTAGTGGTTGTTTGCAGTTGTTTGTAGCCTGGTCTGAGCGGGCTATCCAGTCTGTGGCTCTGGCTGTGATCAAGCCTCAGCATGTGTTGCACACATGTTTCCAGGCCTGTGAATGAATCTTTGTTTTGAGCTGCATCCTTTACAGCAGTTGCTGTATTTCCTCCTCTTACAAACCTGCCTGAATGAAAGCATTTTGAGCCTTTTATGGGTCCATATGTATGCGAACAAACCTTGAACCAGGAAATAAGTTGGGACTCCTCACACGCACGCATGTATGCGCATACATGCATGTGCACACACAGATCGGCACTGATCCCCTACCAACTCGGGACAGTGACTGATCCCCATGGGCCGTTGGGGGCTTGTATGGTAAGCCGGCCATGACACTTCTCATCCCCTCTGTGTGTGTGTGGGCCCAATCAGCCTGCTCAGGCTTCCCCCAGCAGACATGAACCACTGCTGCTCTGCAACAGCTGCCCAGCAAAGTGGGAGCTAAGGAATTCCGCTAGCATTTCAGAAAAAACATGGGTGAAGTGCAAGGCGTACTTTGTAAAATGAGAGAGGAAAAAAAATAAAAGATTAAAACCCTGGAGAACCCAAGAACCGTTTTCTTCTTTGGAAAATTATGAATTTTACATGAAATGCCTGCTATATGTTCACTGAACACCAAAATATATGTTGTTTTTTTTTTCAAATATTTAATGCTTTAATCCTAATTTAGGATTAGGGCCAAATTTGACCCTTTGGGATTTAAGGGTAGCATTTGAGTAGCAGAATTTCTAGGGGTCAAATTTGACCCCATGGGTTCTC
>CAAKHF010010416.1:0-22251 GCA_901007745.1 Hippocampus kuda | reverse complement strand
CGACTAGCCGTTTGTATGACCTGCCTCAAAGTTTGCGTGAATAATCACACTGGACCACATTTTATATCCTGATTCATTTTGTGTATATGTATACACGCAGACACACACACACACACACACACACACACACACACACACACACACACACACACACACACACACACACACATAATGTTCTGTCGTTCTTACAGCTGACAACGAAATTCACAGAGGACAGCTTCGCCGACTACATCCGCAGTTTAATCAACGACAAAATGTCACACAGTCCGCAGTATTACAACATGACGCCATATCCAGACAGCATAGGCACCACACATGTGTCGGTGCTGGCCCAGGATGGAACTGCTGTTTCTGTCACCAGCAGCATCAACCACATGTCAGTACTACCGAGGTAGTTTCATGCGTTGCATCTCCACCCTACACGTGAAAGGTAACTTGATCATATTCTTTACAGATTTGGCTCAGGGGTCTTTTCTCCAAGCACCGGAGTCATCCTCAACAGTCATCTGTGTGACTTCTGTGGAAGAGTTGACAAATTATTTGCAGGTAGGCCCAAGTGGATCTCTGTGTCGTGTAAATTATTAACCCTCATCTAACCAGCACTGAGGATTTGCCTCAATGTCGTGTGGCCTCCGTTTAGGCACTCTGTTTAGTGCCCAAACAGTCAACCAGTCATGGTGACAATTCAAGTGTCAGTAATTGTCTGCAGGGATGTCCCGGTCACATTTTTTTTGCGCCCGAGTCCGAGGTATTTGATTTTGAGGATCTGCCAATACTGATGCCCCGATCTGATACTGCGGCAATGTAAAAAGCAGAAACCAAACAACATACAAGTTGTCTTAATTTTTTTTTTTTTTAAATAAAACTATCCCAACATGACATGTATTATATGGAGAGTGGAGTGATGTTTAGACCCAGCATACCATTTAAATCCTTTTTGGGGGTCACATCAGTTTTTCAGGTGGCTTATTCAGCCACACGAAATGCTCACTCTTCACACATTGCAAGTTGCTGTTGCACTGTCTCTGCTTCCCACTTAAAAATCTTCCTATACTGCCAACATTATCATTGTTACATGACGTTACTCGGCACAGTACCTCCATCCATCCATCCATCCACCCCTACCCCCCCACCCCCCCAAAAAAGACATTTCTTGGCACTAGGTGGCGCTAGATGTATGACATGTGAATATCACTATATAAATGGTTTCAAGACGTGACTATTAATATAGATGCCAAGATTGGGATTTTTTTGGGGAGCATGTAGCATGTACAGTACAGGAGAGTTAATAAAATAATTCCTCTTTTGATTACAAGCTTCTGTACAGAGGCAGTATTAAGGGTTGGTCCTGTATTTTTTATTTTAATAATGGTAGTCCCCCTCAAATACGTGAAATGTTCTTTCATGCCACACATGTTTGCAATGCATCTACAGTACGATTGCTAATCCGTACACATTCAACCTCTACTGTACATCATCAAAAGTCTAAATCTGGCCTTTGCAATGACACGGAAGAGTGCTTGGAAGACTACTGAAAATCGTTGGTGAATCTGCAGTTGTTTTTCGTAACAATTTAGTGTAAGGTGAACGTGGCCATCGTTATGTAGCATTTTTATTATTATTATTATTATTTTTTAAAATATTATTTTGTGTGATGTGTTGACGTTATGAAGAGGTGGATTAGATCACTAAATACCCACTAAAGGCCCAGGATTCACCGTCTACCACTGATAAATGCATGTTAAACCAGCTGGATTAATGACTGATTTAAAATGAATAATTGTCAAAATGAGGGTATTTGGCTGAATAAAGAAACAATTACCATGTGGCATTTTGTTCAAACCATGTGAGATTCACAGCATTGGAACACGTGACCCACCTCCACTGTGAGTGTATGTTTAGAAAGGCTGGAATGATTGGCTGTAATTCTTGCACACAATTAGATGGAGGGCGGCCTGGTAGTCCAGTGGTTAGCACGTCGACTGCCCAGTGCAGAGGTACCGGGTTCGATTCCAGCTCCGGCCTCCCTGTGTGGAGTTTGCATGTTCTCCCCGGGCTTGCGTGGGTTTTCTCCGGGTGCTCCGGTTTCCTCCCACATTCCAAAAACATGCATGGCAGGCGGATTGAACACTCTAAATTGTAATGGCAAAATTACATTCAAGCGAACTTGCTGAAGTGGGAAAATGTTACCTGCCCCAAATGTGTTCCCAGATTTTGACAGGCACACTTAGAATTACTGCATTGGTGCGGTTACTAGTCCAAACATAGTCTATCAATTTTCATCCATTGACATCCATTTATCTTTTTGCCATTTGACAGAAGCTATAAATATCCCTCCGCACAGATAGTCTGTTGAGCAGCTACGATTCAGATGATTCAAAAGACGCCTGCTGATTGTACTTGCAACCATTTTTCTTCATGTCTTTTCAAATTGATGAGTCTGAATAGTGACTCGCTAGGCTTTTGTTCTGTTTGCAGGGGAGCAGCCTCCTTCATTCATGGCCCCTACTGTATTCAAGTCAAAATCAAGGTTGCTGGTTATTGGATCAACTGGTGGCGGAATGATCACAACTGGAATGGCCTCAGTGCGTGTCCATGCTAAGTGCCGTTAAGATTGCTAAGAAGTGCTACCCTCACTCTTTGTCTGAGCGTGATCTCTGATCACAAGTGTATCATCTGGAAGATACATAATTCTATTTCCCTTTTCAGGCAATCATAAACCACCTTTGGTTCGGGAAGAGCCTTAAGGAGGCGATTGCCACTCCAATTCTATTTGTTAACGCTGAAAATGCAGTGCAGTTTGAGTCCACTTTTGATAAGGTAAATGAACTGAAGGCATGCTTTTGGAAAAACAAGCGGTACTGTGTCCCGTCGAAATCTTTTTGCATTGTCTTTCAGGATGTAATCGAGGGTCTGAAAGCTCTGGGACAAAAAGAAAAACCTGCTAAGAAGTTTTTCACTGTGGTCAATGCTGTGGAGAAGGAGGATGGATGCATCAGTGCAGTGTCTGATTTAAGGAAACTGGGTGAACCAGCTGGTTACTGATGCTCTGTATCAGTCAACATGGATAGGGAAGCAAGATTTGTGGCGCGAAGTGAATGCATCCTACTGTGGAATGTAACCTTGTGGCATGGAAACACATTAAAACTAAAACAGAATATGTCCCGGTAGTACATTTAATCTCAAAGAATAAGAAGAAAGCAAGATGAATAGTTTTGATGGGAATAATGCCTCTCTTCTTGTCATGGCATTCAACAAACATTTACTGTTCAGTTGTGTGCAAAGCTTGTACGATTTCGTCATGAGTGGAAATTGTAGCTCTACATTTATCCCTTGACTGTTTTTTTTGTTTTCATGAGGATTTTCAAATACACTTTTTTTTTGCCTTATAAATAATAATAATAAGCACATTTCTGGTAATATAAAGTTCCTGTCAGCCAGATGGTTTGCATTACATTGTGATACCCCGGTGAACGTGGCCAACTATCAAACTATGCGTTATGGTCACATGCCTCCTATATGTGGCAAGGTCAAACTTAAAAATAAAAGCCTAACAGGTAAAACGGCACTTGACATCAATGCCTTGCTAGGCTTTTATGTTGACTTTGGACCTTGCAACAATTGTTGTGGCAACCAGCTCTGGCTTGACTTTTAACTTTTCAAGTGGATGCCGGCCAGTCTTGCTGACAGAGCTTCAAATGCTTGGTTTGCTAGTGAATTTGGTGCATGCTTAAATATTTTCAGTGCGTACGCCTACCACTGAGCAATATGCGCAATCCTGGTAAGAGCCAGCAGTTTTTGGGGATGATTCTTGTCGCTGTGCCACATTTACTTCAGGGCTTGTATGAATATGCTGTGCTCTTTGTGACTTTATCAGGGGGCTCCCGATGCAAATGACACGTTAGCATGCCTGAGAACAGGAACAATAGTTTTCCTTTCCAGGATCATGCATCGGATCTCATCTGCTCACAAACGAAATGGGCAGCCAACGCAGTGATGCAAAAGGGACAGATGATTCACAGTCGCTGGCTGAAAAACATGTTTTGATACAGCCACCCTATCTAGAGCAGTCCTCAATAATCACCGGCCCATTTTCAGAATCCCCGTCAATAAATCCTCTGAGCTAAAACCGGACATCAATGACTGAGTTTTGATCAATTCATTTATTGGTAGTGTTTGGCTTTGGAAAATACAAACTACAACAAGTCATTTGCAAACATGAAAAGAGACGTTACAAACGAACTGGACAGTGTTCTCCCACACTCAAGACTAAACAAACAAAATGGGCCTACTCTCAATCTACTCACAAATGACATTATTTGAGAATGTAATACACTTTGCCACGTCCACTTAGGTTTTCTGTCGAATTGTTTCATTTTACACAAAAAGGCCACTGTGCTCAATTTGATGACATTAGAGCCGTATAGTCACAGAATAGGACGAGACACCAATCCACAAATAATTACAACACTTACCAGACATTTCAGTGAGGCAAACATACATCTATTGCACATTTAGACATTTTGTGAATACGTATGCCAATGGAGCAGCATTTTTTTTTTTTCTGGAACTTACTAACAATCTTGAGCCATTTGGATCAGCGTTGTGAAGATGACAGCTTCTGCATTGTAAACTTCTATTTCAAACAATTACCCACAGAGACTGCTAGATGAAGAAATACAAACAGAAAAGTGCATTGAAGTGCCTTGCTCGGTTTTGGTCTGCCTGACTACGTGCTACTGCAAACGACATGACACTGAAAGTCAGTCTAATCACGAGATAAGTCATGGCATTGTATACCGGTAAATAGAAATAAATAAAGGTGAAGAAGAAGTTTAATTGAAAAAGTGCTGACTACATTACGGAGGTTAAGTATTTAAGCAAGTACATAAACTAGTAACAGCTACCATTGTTTATTCCTGCTGGTCATCTCCGATTGCTTTGCTAATGAAAAGTGCAAAAAAAACCCCATCCAACCTCCCCCCCCCAAAGAAAGAAAAAAACAAAAAAAAGACAACAGTGAGTGGTAATACAACAGAACCATGTTTTGTCTCCTCGTTTACATATGCACAAGGGCAGCATGGGTATTCACAAGTAGACATTAGGAAAGTTGGGGAAAAGTCTTGACCTAGCAGTTTTGCCAGAGTCACGTGACAGGTCGTCGGCTGCGTAGTCTGTTGAACTTGTGTCATAGCTTTTGTTGAGAGATTAACAGAGAACACACAATGCGGAGCGAGGCTGTGCCTGCCGGAGATGGTCTCAGTCCTGGTCGAGAACTCTGGTGGGGATCCACTGGTTTCAAACGGACTTGCCTTCCACTGGAAAAATACTGCCAACATGCTGCTCCTCCAGCCAGACAACTGACGGAAATCTGCTCTGAATTGGCTTCTTTGCTGCTACAATCAGACAGATACACAATAAAGGGGAGCGAGAGGGCGATTTTTCTCCAATGAATCCGGTCTTCCACTTCTTGTTCCCGACGGCACCATCCACCAACACGGTAAGTCCACCGCAACGACTCTCACTCCACCGTCAGCTTTCATTCGGAGACGTCTTGGTATTACGAGATGTCTAGTTGAGTGTTACACAATGTGGTCTCCCTCGTGCCTCAAAGGGTGATGGGGCTGGAAAGTGTGAGGTTGTTCAAGCTAGGGAAGTTAACAGGTTGCTGCGTGATAACATTTCGGCCGCAGTTGAAAGGGCCTCCGAGAGGAACAGCTGATCACCTCTCACAGTAGTGAAGGGTGAAGTCTTTGGAGAGTTGCTTCTCACCTAATCCCCACGGCTGCAGCTCAAATTTGTTCCCCATGTCATCTGTGTCCTCCTCTGCATCTTCCTCTTCCTCTTCTTCGTCGTAGTGGCTGGGTTCCTCGATGGAAGTCTCCAGCCGGTAGCAGTAGGGTTGACCCTCCGTGTACTCGTAGATGGTGGGTAGACTGCTCTTCAGGCTACAGCGCCGGCGCAAAGCTACCAACAACGGCTGAGGCATGGTGAAAATATCAACATTGTTGCCAAGGTCGATCCAGGCCAGGCTGGAGAACTTCTTGGGGTCTTTTAGCATCTCAGTCAGGTCCTTGAGTATAGTCAGGGTGAGACGATTCCCGTTGAGGGCAAGGGTGTTGAGTTTGGGTAGCGAGGCGAGAAGAGGAAGAAGCAGCTTCAGGTTTTCATCTTGGAGCTCGGTAAAGCTGATATCCACAGCCACCACGCTGTCTCTGTTGTTCTGGAGGTAGAAAGCCACTTGACGGACATCTCGAGTGGACAGAGGAATGCCTGACAAGTCCACGGTGTCATTGGACAATTTCTTCTGGAGGGTTGTCTTGAGACTGTATAATAAAAGGAACGGGAAGAACACGATTAATGTAAAGACCTATTGAAGTTGAAAAAGCTCGCTTTAAAAAGGTTGTTAGTTGGGCCACTGATCTGGAAACATGGGCCTGGCTTCATGCTGTGTTTCCTGTGTTGTGTAACAGAGGGGGTGAATGGACAGACTTGGGGCGAAAGGCTGACTAAGACAGCGGCATGGCCACTGACTAAACAGAGGAGCCAAAACATCCGCGCCAGCCAAGAGCGCAGTGATCTTTAAAACACAGAGATGCAAAACGCAGCTAAAGCCCCAATCCCACTGAGCGGCAAACAATTGTGAAGTGTTTTGGAAAGCAGCCGATGTAGCGTTCTCGTCAGGGTTCGTTCAAGAATGCAAATCTTCACCAAAATGGTCATCACACGTTCGCCTGTACTTTTCTTGTCGAAGAGAATTTATGCTCAAAAACATTTCCTTGCAACAAGAAAAAAATCACTGAAAGTGTTGGCGAGCATTTGTAAACTTGAACGAGTTCTGATGATCTGACTGACGTGAATGCACATTTTGCTACCTTTGCAAACAGTCGCAATTGTTCAGCCCTCAGTGGGATAGAGGCTGAATGAAGGCTATAATGCACATGGACCGGTTCTGATATATGACACGTTAATGATCTATCTGCTACGGTGCCCAACCATTGGTCTGCTGTTGCCCGCAGAAATCTCATTTTTAAAAAATGTCTATTTCATATACATGCAGACTATTGTATTTAGAGAAATGGCCACTTCCATCTGTAGCCTCTCAAAGGGACTGTTACTTGTGAGCGGTTACTGGCGTCTCTTGTGGATGGATCCGTTTTAATTATAAAACTGGCAGGCATCTTCACGAATCGCCCTGTTGTCATACCTGTCACTTCTGATGCTTCATCGTGCTCCGTAGCCACAATGACAGGAGTGCTTCGCAAATGTGCCCTTTGTGACTAACTCACGTTCAAAGAGTGTCAAAAAAATATCATATGTCACAAAAGTCAGTTCAACAAGAGTTCAACATGTTTTATTTATCCACCATTGTAAGCCATCCAATTATGACATTGCAGGCTCTTCCAGTTGGTACTCTCAACCGTCTGGCCTGCACAGAAAAAAATCTTCACCACAGGCACGAGAGTCCTTCTGTCCGTTGCCTGGTGCAGGCCCTTCCTGCATGTGCAAATTGGGTTTGATCACGCAGCTACTGCAGCCCCACCCCCCACTACGCTGTCGTTGAGCTCAGCAAGCATGAAAAATGGATGTCGGCCTGTTGAAAAGCCATTTTTATCCTTTCGGATTAATCTGCAGATAGACGTGTCACAAAGGTAATTTTGAGCATGGAAACATTTTTGAATGTTTTCACAGCAACACCACAATGCAATTATTTCAAATGATCAAAACTTGGTTGAAAAAGTACCTATTGGTAGACTTGAAAAACTCAGCATCTCAAGGATAGGGAATAATGACTGAATTGAAGTAAAGTAAGATTAATGATGACATAATCGCTATCGGGGAATTGCGGATGCTCAGCAAACTGCCTGTTGATTTATTTAACATCCAATTGATAATCCGGCTTTCAATTAAATGTGTGTTGCCTAGTAAAAGCAATCTCTTAGGCAAAATCAAAGTCTTATAACCATGCGTGGATCGACAGTCAGGAGTAATTTAATGCAAGGTAACCCTGGATTTGTTGATTATCAATCACATGACTCGTTATGGCAATTACAATAAAAATACATTGCACCTCTGAGCTCCAATACATTTCATCCAATTAAATTGGATTTATCCATCTATCCATTTTCTGATCCGCTTAATCCTCACAAAGGTTGCGGGGGGCGCTGGAGGATCCCAGCCATCTTTGGGCAGTAGGCGGGGGACACCCCGAACAACCATCCACGCTCACACCCACACCTACGGACAATTTAAAGTGTACAGTCAGCCCGCCATGCATGTTTTTGGAATGTGGGAGGAAACCGGAGTACCCGGAGAAAACCCACGCAGGCCCGGAGAGAACATGCAAACTCCACACAGGGAGGCTGGAGCTGCAATTGAACCCGGTACCTCTGCACTGTGAGGTCGACGCGCAAACCACTGGATCCCCGGGCCACCCCAAGTTGGATTTAGATTTAGAAAAGAAGAAATTGCTCTTCATATTCAAAACACTAAAATCACAAAACACTTCAAAAACACTCTCTCAAATCTAAGGGCCAAGCTCAAATCCTAAAGAACTGTAAAATCGAGCAAACTACAGTGCCGTACCTTTGCTTTCATAACAAGTGACAATGTCTACGGTTCGAGCCCTTGGTGTTTACTGAACTGATGTCTCGCGTCAGTTCATGCATGACTGTTTTGTTGTGACCCTTAGGGGCAGTCATTTGGTCGCCTTACTGTATCCATGCAGCTAAGAGGCGAGAATCTATTTTTATACTGCATTCAACGTTTTCAGAAACACGAGATGGCAATCTAGTCTGGAGGGATCTTTTCCGACCAGAGCTGAGATTTCTTCCATATCATAAAAGTAGAGGAAACCCATCCTGACAGTCCATATTAATACAATTATGAAGGATGAGACTTTATTATTTTTTTTTTTTCAAGCTTTGGTGCAGTATGAGGCGTCTGTTACGATGCAATTTAGATGGCTTGTAATAAGGAATGGACAGCATTGATAAGAAAATAAAAAAAATGAAAGAGAACATACCACCTTGAGGGTAAGCCACGTTGAATGAATTTGAAGATAGTGGCTTTAGCAATTGCTGAGTAAAAGATCCCACATTTGTCCCCCAACATGAAATTACCATAACTGGAGCACGCCTCCACAGCCTGTGTGCTGATCACTGCTTCCATCAAACGCAATTGCCAAGTTCTTTTGATAAATATAAGAGAAAAATCTGAAATGAATAAAATCAAGACTTAATGTGTCGCCATGACCTTTCGACCTGGCTCAGCATCTTCCTATCCATCTGCACTCTGGCACACATCAATCTAGTTTGGGAACCAGTTATGAACGAGGAGTCATACATCGTCACGTGGCCGAGGCGGTCGCCGCCTTCTGGGTGGGCGACCAAGAGGGGATAAAAAAAGGGAACGATTTCGGGCGGATTAAAACTTCTTCTGCATATTGCAGAAAAGGCTCCATGGCTGTGTCTCAATCTTCCTGGCATTTATTTAAATGGTTTAGCTCAGAATATGCAGTGTTCTGATACTTACTGTTCGTTGAATACAGCGAGAATTAACAACAGAAAGTGCATTTTCTATTTTCATGATTTGCACTCTTCAAATATGAGTTGTTTTTTTCCACCCCATCAGACAGATGGAATTTTTTTTGCAATTCCACTTGTGAAAAAAGCTCGAGAGACTGCGACAGAGAGCGGGGAGAAGCCAGCGGCAATGGACAAGCAATGCACGTAATCAAGCACTTAAAAGGAAAGATGATTGACAGCTTTGGTTACCGTGGCTTTCCCATCAGGGGGGCCTGTGGCCAGCTCTGTCCTAATTCGATGTCAGCGACTGAGATGGAAATCTCTCCAGCTCGACATTGGACTGATGTCTGGACACAAGAGCTTACCATGCTTGGGATTTCCGTCTGGACATGCTCTGCCTCAGCCACTTTGAATGCGGTGTCAGGTGGTAGATCAGCTGTCTGCAAATTTTATCTGACGACTTTATGGTGTCTGAATCCTGTGGACCAAAGTAGAAGAAATCTTACATCAATAAAAAAAAAGGTTTTGTACTGTAATTGCTGCAATCTCCATTTCGCCAATACACCCAATTTGCAGCACTTAACAACTCATCAGTAAGTCTTATCTGCAAACATTTTTTGTTCATGATAACTTTGCAGTTATAACTCAGACCGGACCATTCAGCCATGATATGATAACAACTGAAATTTCAACTAATGAGCCAGTAAAATGCACGACCTTGAAGCTGCAATTTAAACAAATGCCTCAGTGAATCTTCAGTAGCCTATTTAAACTACCGTATTGTTGTACTCCCCTCTTTCAATGAAAATACTGGAGGTGGAAAGTAACTTCATCTCCCCACTGGCCTAAACTTTACATTTTTTTGAAAGCTTCTTGTCTTTCTTCTGCAAAACAGGTCTCCGCCAATACTGAAGGAATGCCCAGCTCTGTTTATTTACTTTGTAGTTGTCCAGTTCAACTCAACTCAACTGTATTTATAGAGCACTTTAAAACAGCTCAAATTTAAAACAGTTCAAATATTATGCTACATGCTGAATAGCAAAGGTGGCTCTGTCCCAAGCAGAATTATGAAGTTTTTCACTGCCTCCAAAAATAAATACATAAATAAATAAATTAAAACATAAGAATAATCATGAATTGTAACCACTCGACTGGACCAGATTGAAGGTCTGCCTTTGTACTATTGGTCAATTTTGCATTTCACATAGTTGTCAATTGCATTTTAGACAGCGATTATTTTGTCTCTCTCTCTCAATGGTACATTTCGACTCCAAGAATGACTATTTTCTTATAATCCTTATAAGCAGATAACACATGTAATTGTGTCTTGTTATTGCACCGGGATAACGACTTCGGTTGGATCTATTTACAGTATCTGACGACCCGTCTAAGTGTCTAGGTATGAACAATGGGAAATTAATTTGGGGGTCCATAAGATAGCTCTTGAATGATAATAGGATTTTGCTCATTGTCAGAGCGTGCACAGGGAGGATTCTCTTGTAGTTTTTTTTTTTTCTTGGCGCACTGAACAGAGATTAGAAATACACTCCGAGTGCATTGTGCCACTCCAACGGTTCGTAAATTCAAAGTAGTGTTGGAATGTGCGGTTTGATTATTCAGAGTGCCACAAAATAGGATTGAAGGAGTGTGCTCTGGCTGTTTGGACTGGGAACGTGCAGCGGCCAGAGATTAAGGCAAGACTGTGCAAACAAGACGCAGGGATTATGGGCTGAGGGAGGATTCATTCATTCACCAGTCGTGTATTGTGAATACAATTCATGTTGGGAAGTTTTTCTGAAGTTGGTGGCTGTTCAGCAGCGTTACTGAGTCATTGTAGCTAATTTGTACAGGTGCATTTGTTAACTCGTAGAAGAGGAATGCATTCTATCGATCATGTTAGGGCATCAAAGAAGTACATTTCCAAATCCGCCCATGGAGTGCAGTGAACAAACCCTTCAGCGACACAATGGACATATTTAAGTGGGATGAAGAGAAAGGCTGAGCAAGACGGAGAGAATGAGACAATCAGTATCAAATGTTTCAATTAGCTGGTCAAACTAGGTTAGTAGTTTGAATCTGGATTTTATTAGATTTTTTATTTTAGGCAAATTGTTACAGACTAAAAAACAATGCTAGTGAAGTTATTCTTTGTTGTAAATTGATCTATACTTTTTGGTGGTTCATTAATGCTAATAAGGACACAATTTTAGACAGAGGTGATAAGCAAATTCTAATATTTTTAGTCACGCCGGGGTTGGGGGACACAAAATGTTTACTTAATGGGAGGGTTCAAAAGAAAGAAAGAAAGAAAGAAAGAAAATTACAAAGAAAAAAAAACCTTTACAGGGGGCGGGGAATGAACTGACCTTCTTCGGATTCTGCATCTCTCGGGCCAAGCTCAGCAGCAGCTCGTGCGAAATTGGATCCACCAGATTGAGGAAGGCAGCGTTCTTGTATAAAATGTCATTGAGTGAGGTACCTTCCAGTCCAAGATCCTAAAAGAAAACAGAAAAACAATGAATGACATCACAGTCACAAAAGTGTGCAAGATGGCGAAGCACACACCAAATAAGAATCCTTATTTCAACTTTTAATCAAATAGTGCACACATTTAACTCATTTAGTACCGGCCAATTCTGGACCAAGTCTGAAAAGACGTTTAAAAACGTCTTTGGGAGTGAATGGGTTAAGGTTGGAGCAATTACATTTATTCACACTCTTCTAAAAACTAAAGTTATGCCCTAACCCAAAAAGGGAGAGAGAGACATTCATCAGGATTCACATTTCGTCATTTACCGCATCTCCACAATTGGTCACCCCGATGTGATCAATAACGTTAGAGCACGACCAACAGCAACAGCAATGGAACCGTGGTGAGAAGCAGACCACCTGCTGTTCCTTAATGGCCTTGGCAACAACAAACCATCAGAATTGATGCAAAGGATGTTTGCTGGTGGCCTGCGGTGCTCAGCGAAGCGTCCTGCCGGCTCAGCTGGTAGACGCTATTGCGGGCGGGCACGGCCCCCGGATGGATGCTGCTATTGGCACGCCCAGTTTGTGGGTGTGTGTTTTGGTGTCGGGCATTTCAGCTGGGACTTGGTTACAGCCTCTGAATTTAAGCTGCTGCGGGGAGAGGACTTTCTCTGCGCGTTTTATCTGCTTGCGGGTGGTAGGAGCTGCTGCCTTATGAATGGATCTCTTTTGCCACGTCCGCCTGCATGCTTGGAGGGGCTGGCGTGCTCTGCCTGTCAAACGTACTCAGGAGTTAAGTACTAGTCAGGGCTAGTACTATTGCCAAGGAGGATTTCTGAACGCCTCGGCGTTGTGCCCCCCTCGACGAGCCTGTAGATCTCCCCCTCTGATGCCGTTTGTATTAGATCTGATGTTGTGCAGGCGAATGAAAAGTCGATCAAAAACGAATTGGAAGTGTCAATGCAAAGCAAGATTTCAAGAGCGCAAAAAGAAAGGCAACAGTCAGGAGTGATGAAGCCGTGCAAATCTCATCAAGTCCACCACTATGGTCCTAATGAGGCAAACTACAATGACAAGCACTTGAGCAGAGAATGCAACTTTAATAGGCAGTAAACCTTGACGACTGCACACGCATTTGTTTATTTTCTTTTTTTTTTTTCACAGCACAAAAGAAAGTTTGAGTGGGAGGCTGGCAGCTCCACATTACTGGCTCTCCTTTTAATAGGGCAACAGTAGAGTGACAGAACCAGAGTAGGGTTGACAGATTTTTAAAAATGCCATGTACAAGTCCAACTTTAAACCAAGAATCTTTCTAGCATCTGCACAAAAAAAATTTACATGAATTAGAATACAGTATCGAATATATAGCAAACACCTCATTACGCCCAATTCTACTGGTGCAATGTCTATCAAAATACCAAAAGAGAAAACACCCCAGCAATTAGACGACGCTTTGTGCTAGACTTGCTCTGAGCACGAAAATAGGACACCTAATATCTACAATATACCGGGCCTTCAAAGCCTTCTGCTTGCTCAAACACTACCTGAAGCACAGACCTATTTATTTCACTGTCTTCATTTCATAGCGTGTCTTAGCTGCGCAGCATTTATTTTTATTTTTTTGGTACAATCAGATTGAATTGGGAATTTCTCCATTGTGAGACTAATAAAGGTTTTCTTATCTTATCTTATCTTATTTCAGGTTTGATATGTTGCCCTGCACATATTAATTTGTCCAGTGCCTTCTGGACATCGATTGCAGGTGTCGATTGCAGGTGTTGGCGACACGCACACGATTAGAATCGCTGGTTATTCTGTTAGCCAATCAGATTGTAGATTCACTTTGGAAATGCAATCACAGGCTTTGTGACGAATGAGTTTCTCTTGACTACTCATTGATTCAGCCACTATCACTTCTGATTGGGTCAGCTCAACTGTCCACCAAAGCTTGTTTTACGATGGACGAAGAAATTAGACCATTATTAAAAATTCACTTTCAAGAAACGGTGAACTTTATGAGGCTACTTCAACCAATGGCAGGTGAGAATGCTTGGAAGGTGGACGAGACAGACAATCATCCACGAATCTGTTGTTTTTAGTAATACGCACTGCAGTGTTAACGTAGCCATTTCTATAGCCATTTTTTTGTATTTTGTGAGATGATGACATTATTAAGAGATGGACTTGGTCACAAAATACGCTTTGAAGGCCCGGGTCCAAAACTCACTGCCCACCACTGATAAGACACTCAGAGCTAATAACTACCTGTATCCAGTTTTTAGTGTAAATCAATAGTTAGCTACCCAACATTACGAAATACAAGAAATGAGGACTGTGAAATGAAAGCTTTACATGGGAGATGCTAAATGTGCCGAACAGTTAATTGGGTTATATTTGCAAAGTAATAAGACAATTCTTTTTTTTTGGCTTTCCATCTACATACAGTATGCTGTGCTATATATGTTTATCATTCTTATAGCTGCTGGGTAGATGTTCTGAAACCCTACATCATGTAAACACATTTCTAAAAATAAATACTGCTGTCGAAGTCAGCAAAGCTCTATGAAGGCAGAGATAAGAGATGCTTCTGATCACGCCACCGTTGATGAATGTCTGATGAATGCAGTTAAATTCAATTCCTAGTGATGACTGAAACAGGAATGTGTTACAAGCATCTTGTGATTTGAATTCCGATGTGTCTTGACATATTCTTATAATTTATGGTGATATTGTTTACTATCCACATACAGGTGTTTGGATAACTTTAAAAAATACCACCAGGGGTGCGCTTAACATAAGTAAAAGTGTTTTTTCATCAGAAGTGCAAGTGCGGATAAAACTCATTGGTTGCCATCAAAGACTGCACTCGATCGGAAGTTTAATGGGAGCCATTTTATAGCCATTTAAAACATACCTCAGATGAACTACTGTATATGGCTGGAATCCCGCTTGACTATCGGCCAAATTGGCCAGCAAAAGGGGGGAATAGTAATGCAACCTCCGGCAACAAGGATGGGAACTTTTCCAAGATAAACTCTAAACTCCTTGGGCTCTATTTCTATTTTTGTAGACAGTGACAGCTCAGGTGTAAAAACTGGCCCATTTTAAATTTTGCGGTTGGGAATTTAGCAGACCGCGTTGCAACAAGTTGGCGGTTCAGACAAATTGCATTTTCTTTTACACGCCCCTGGCACATCTGCCAACTTGGTATCTGAAAGTAGAATAAACTTTAGACCAGCTTGCACATTATTATTATTATTATTATCCTAATCTTCATATTGTTTTTTAAACCATCCCCTTGGCGGCAGCAGATATGGGCACACATGGCCACAAACGATCAGGGTAGACGACGGCGCCAATCACGGCTCCTCACGGTGAGCCACAATTGGCCATTACCTGAGCCCTGAGCAACTGTGATCTCATTTTCAGTTGACAGAAAATGGCAAAAATAACCACTTCCTGAGATGGATAAAAACGGTTGAATTTTTCTGCTCAATTCATATTCCTCGAATGATTATTTCTGTTGATACGACATCAACAGAAATGTGTCAAAACCCGTATTATAAGTGCAAGCTTGCAAGCAAAACAATAAAAATCGGAGGAAAAAAATAATTTACGGTAATTTCCTTTTGGAATACTGTATGGAAAGCACCATTTTCATTCAAACTTACAATTGCATCACTTGATCCTCGTGACGATTATTTTGGGTTCATGCTGAGTGAAGCAAACACACAAATATACAGAACATGATCCACTCAGCATTCACGCGCCATTCTGCTCAAAAAGAAAAATAAGACAATGGCTATCACAGTTTTAACGGTGCTGGAAGGTGCTACGGCATGTTGAAAGCATCCAGTGCCGAAACAAGGTATATGTTCATGTGTCGTACTTTGAGCGACATGCACAAAGGATCATACTTGGTGAGGAATAAGGATAAGGGCCATCAACAATTACAACGATTTCATGTCGCTACATCACTACAGACAGCAGTAGAAAAGGGCAGCGACAGCTCTGTATTTCCTCGTCAATGACCTTCTTTGCAAAAGCACAGGTCATTATGGAGCGCATGTAGAATTGGAGTCTGTCGAAAAAGCCCAACCAGAGTAGATCTCTCGAAAGTGGAAGAAACTAGGACAAAAGACGAGAGGGCAGGGGAGATATGATGTTGGGAGGAAAACCCTGCCCTCATTTCAAGATGAGTGTCTGGTCAGAGGCCATGATGCGCTTCTTAATTTGGAGGGCAAGTTTTCCTTTCTAAAATCAACACTTTTGACGATGAGCGAAAGTGACCGCTGTGGTGAGTCACATGCTGTGCCTTCACTTTGACCATGTGTCTACGCCACACTTTGTCAGTGGCCTACTTTCGATAACAATAAACAAACACATCAGGAGGTGGCTTCGTGTGCACATTGCATCGTCATAGGATGAAGTTGGATGGTGACGCTGGTTTCATCTTGGAGGCTTTCACATTTTTCACCTCAAATTAGATGTTTGTTTCCTCACAGAAATCCCCAACCACACAAAAATATACCTTGCATTGCCATTATACCAAAATACATCCATCCTTGTTCTACAGCACTTGTCCTGGGTGATCTTGAAAAACAACAAGTCACACACATTCACAAGTGGGAAATTTAAAATCTTCCATTAATGACACAAATTAATGACAACAGCAGCCATTAATTGATAGAACACACATACCGTATACTGTGCTGCCTTAATTAATTTCTACGTGGTCATTTAAGCATGTGACTAATTCGGAGCATGTCGTCTGGTTGCAATGATAATAATATTAATTTATGGTCATAACAGCATTGCTGCAAGAACAAAGGCCAAGACTTTCCACAGCCCTCTACCTACACGGACAAGTCTGGTGGCAATCTGTTGCTTTTGCATTGCATCAGTAACATCAGAGGCCCGAGATGGGACAGCAGCAGGCTGACACGTCTCAGCAAGTCTCCCGTGTGTGTTTCACCTCACCTTCCTCAGTAATCTGAGCACGTCGGTCGCCTGCTCCATCCTGCGATCTCGAAGCAGCTTCTGGATCTCCCTGATCCACGCCACCCGTCTCATGTAGGGGCTGTGGTTGGACCGACGCAGCATCCCTGGCAGTTTGTCCGTCTTCATCATAAGGGCGAACAGGAAGTCACCGCCTGCACGGCCGCTTCGACTGTCGCCTTCCGCCGCGACATCGAGGAGCCCGCGTCTCTTTTTGGAGAAATTCTCATTGTCCAAGCTGTTCTGTCTGCTCAATTTGGAGCCCATGCCGATACGTGGCGCAGATGCAGGCTGCCTTGTTGTTGTTGTTGTTCCAAGTCAGAGAGGATTAGCAGCAGCGCTGACCCATGATCAGCCTCCTTTTTTTTTTTCTTTTTTTTACACGGCGTCGTGCTGTCTGCCTCTGCAGCCGGTCACCATTAAAGCCCCTGATGTCCACCACAACGACACTTTCTCCTCGTCACTGTCAATCAACGTGGATTTGCTCTTAATTTATACTCTGACGCGTCCCTCCTTTCTGGGGGGGGCTCAGGTGATGACGGCGATGAGGACACTATGCTCGGAAAGCTTTGTCACGAAGTGGTTGTACGCCGCTGTTTAGGTTTGGGCAGCGTGGAACGTCTGACCAATCGCAGCGTGCCCCTCCTACTTGGATACTGGCCCTCCCACCCCCTCACCCCCTCCCACCCCCGCGTCCCCTCCCAACCCACAAGCAGACACGGCGAAGTGCACTTGAAAGCGTAAGAGAATGAAAGTCATCGAATGAATTGCGTTCCGGACAATCCCATTCAAGTCAAAATTAAAATGACAAAATGGACATATGTGTTTTTCAAAGGACAGCGACGATACAAACAAAACAGTATGTCATGGAAAATAATGAAATTATAACCATCTTCAGATTTAACCTTTGACAGTGGCGTGTTCACAAAAAGGCAAATGAGAATTGCGGTCTTGCGTAACAAAGATGTAGAATTGCACTCTTCTGCTGTGAATGATCTTTGGTATTTCTGCGGCAGACTTTGAACCTGGGAGATTCAGAACAGCACCACTGTGATTAGATTTAGATTCAATCAAAGCGGCAACAGCAGGAGACGCGGCAGCCACATTATTAGTCTTCCCCAGCCTCAGCATGAGAGGCAAGCGGAATATATGAGGTAACCCACAAGGGAACATGCTGTTGAGAAGCTTGCATCACCAATATTGGTAGGGCTGAAGCTTGCAGTCGAACGTATATTAATTGGTGTAAGACGAGAGCAGAATAAGCGAAATAGACTATGATAATGCTACCTTGCCATTGCTGGCTAAGGAAATAACACAAATCAAACTTTCAACTGGCAGCACACCTCACATATCTTCACTTTTGAGTTCCAAACATTAACATCAGTATTAGTTCAATTTAAAAGTTAAAATGGCTTACCTTAAATATGACCTGAAATATGTACATAGTTCCACCAACTGGAAGATGCATTCAAACAAAATCTGACAAATGAACTTCCTCACGAGTCAGGTTGTTTATCCAGATAGCAATTCTGTCATACATAAACCAATTTGCCTGAAGTGCATCTGTCATTGTCCCATTCTTGGCATGTAATATGATCAACTCACCCCACGATGATGGAGACATCTTGCCCCAAACTACAATGTTTGCTAATACCAGCTCAAATTTTAATTTAGTTTCAAACAGAACAATGACTGACGTCTGAAAAGATGGCAGGATCTAACGATGCATTCAGTTTTGGGGCAGAAGTGGATCTGTAGTAGCAGCACGTTGGCTGACTGGTTACCACGCCTGCCTCACATTTCTAAAGTTCAAATGGTTTCGACCTACCTGCATGATAATTGTGTGCGCTTCCCACTCCTGCACATGTTTTCTAAAAGTTCTCTGGCTCCCATATAAAAAAAAAAATGCTTTGTTCACTGAAGACTGCACTGTCATTGGATGCTAACGGTTGCGTGTCTGTACAAACCCTGCACTTGACCAGTGACCAGTCCAGAGTGTACCCTGCCTGTTACCCAAAGTCACCTGGGAAAGGTGACAACTTATCTGCAACCCTAATGAACAGCATATCGAAAATGGATGGATATGTAGTCTACCACTAGCTTGAGAACGTACAGTGTCTATACAAATACAACAAATGACGGTAAATAAATGCTCTGCTATCACTGGACACACATCTAAGGAATTAATTAATAACAACTAACTTCTCTTGGCTTGTCTCAGTCATCAAACCTGGTCTGATAATGGTCTTTGTTGAATTCACGTGGCAGGAAAATGATTGCCAAGCCTCTGATTGCTGGTCTGGTGGTCTTTTTGGTGGTTGTTGCTGGCCTGTTCCTCTTCATATGCATGGGGAAGAAAAACATGACACCTGCTTCAGGCCACTTCTTCTTAAAGGCTGCTGTCGCTGCTGATGCTGGAAAGTGTTCAGAAGTGGGAAGGTAAGGAGGTGTTTGTTTACCAAATGTGCTATTTATAGTTTGTGCAAGTGCACACACACCTACGAACTTCTCTCATGTCCGTAGGGACATTTTGAAGAAAAACGGTTCAGCGGTAGATGCCTCTATTGGTGCCTTGCTGTGTGTTGGCCTTTTAAATGCACACAGCATGGGCATTGGAGGAGGGGTCTTCTTTGTCATCTACAATGCCTCGTCGGGTGGGTGTGCCTCATTATTTATGACATCTTAGGGATGTTTAATGAGCAAAATTGACCACTGCTCACATTTCCTACTCAACAGGGGGAGTAGAAACCATTGATGCAAGGGAGACAGCGTCCAAGAACGCCACTCAGGACATGTTCGGGAACAACTCACAACTTTCTCGTACAGGTACAATCACGTGCCAATTTGACTGTTGCTGCGTTTCCTCAAGGCGGCACAGTTCAGTTTCCCGTGTTTTTGTTTGGCATAGCACTATTTGGGCATTCTTTCAGCAGGATGTATAGGGCGGATGCAAATGACCACATGCGCCTTGTGTGGCAGTGTCAAAAGTTATAGAGTAGTGGTGTCAAACCCATTTTTGTTGCGGGCCACTTTTGTGTTTCGTATTCCCTCGGAGACAGTGAAACTAAATAAAGGTTTCATCATTAAATTTGTATAATTACTTGTACACAACAAATTGATGGATTACTAGTCAATTATTTGTTATTTGTTCAATTATCGTTCAAGTGAGTGTAAAAAGTGGAAAATATTTCTTGCAAAATCTCAACGTTATCACACATGACAATTTGACACTTCGGTACAGATGTTAGCAAGGATCACTGAAGTTGACACACATGATTTGCTTTCGTGGCCATATAAAATGATGTGGCGGGCCAGAGCTGGCCCCCGGGCCTTGAGTTTGGCACCAACATTATCGAGGACGTAGAGGATATCCGATACTGTGTGTTCTTTCTTCCTGGCAATTGCTTGGGAAAAAGTGTGTTTTGAGTTATTTTATTTTGTATTGAGCAACACCCTTTAAGCAGCATTTTAATATGGCTAGCAACGTAATGATTTCATGGAATGGTGCAAAAATGTAATACAATAGTGGTAGTAAGTAGCAGTACAAAGAAAGAACCACCATATGATATTCAAAACACTAATAATGCTTGCACATGGCAGGTGGACTGTCCATAGCCATCCCCGGCGAGATTCGCGGCTATGAGATGGCACACAAGAGACATGGCAGGCTGCCATGGAGAGAGCTGTTTGAGCCAAGCATTGCCCTGGCCCGTGAAGGCTTTCCAATTGGGAAAGCCTTGGCTCACGCCATCTTAAAAAGCAAGGACTTCATTCAAGAAAACGCTAACCTTTGGTAAGGAGAAAATGTCATCAACCTAACTGGTGGCACACTGGCTTGCTTTATAACATTCCATAGAGAAGATACGGTATAGCTTGTGATATAAACATACTCGGATAATGTTAAGGAAAACATCTTTTGGTTGTGATTTTGTATTCATTCGAGTCACTTTACATCCATTTGCATGAACCAGCCAAAACAAGAAAGCATAAATTTTCTTTTGGCTCATTAAAAAAATCCACTTTGAGTTTTACTGAACTTTTTCGTACACAACACGTTTTCTTCTCCTCTCATCTTACAGTGAAGTGTTTTGTGATTCACAAAAAAACATTCTCAGGGAAAATGACATTGTAAGATTCCCAAAGCTGGCAGACACCTACCAGAGAATAGCAGAAGAGGGTCCTAACGTGTTCTATAATGGCTCAATTGCACAGAGACTCGTGGATGACATCCAGGCATCAGGTTTTGTTCATCTATTATCTATTACAAATGTAAAAAAAAATAAAATAAGTGCATGTACAGAACATGATAACAATAAACTACAATCAACTGAAACCTCTATCAATGATTTAGGTGGGATTATCACCTTGGATGATTTATTGGAGTACCACCCAGTACTGAATGAAAATCCTCTGAAGACGAGTATTGGGGAATACACCATGTATGTCCCAGACGCCCCCTCCAGTGGCCCAGTGTTGGCACTCATTCTCAACATAGTGAACGGTGAGCAGCCTGGCCAAGCTTTTGTGTAGTCATGCGCAAGGGAGGATGTCAGCTTTCCTTAAGTGGGCGGTTGTTCCTCGAATGTTTCCAAACCTGTTTTGGTCACAGAAACTCAAATCTGTGTTTGAATGATAATCCACTCCCTGTATGAATATCTAATCCAAAAAGTAGGTTCAAGTAATTGTACGATGTTTTCACCGATGACAAAGGAAGAACATGTTCCCGTTCATTCATTCGTTCCTGTTATTTGACATGAGTGAACACTTTCATGACACATCAATGCTATGGAAGCGTCTGAAATTGGCTTTTACCACATTGATAAAGAAGACAAAAAATGTGATTGTGTTTACTCACTGCAGACTTTTGTCCCCGTGGATATTTTTCAGGGTACAACTTCACAAACGCAAGTGTTTCCACAGCTGAGATGAAGACCCTAACGTATCATCGCATCATAGAGGCTTTCCGTTTTGCCTACGCCAAGAGGAGTAGACTCGGGGACCCGCGTTTTCTCAATATCACCGATGTAAGCCTCCAAATGATCACAACCAACCAATCGCGGGGCACACCCGGACAAACAACCATTCACGCTCACAATCACACCTAGGGAGGCCAGATTCAAACCCCTGACCTCTCTACTGTGAAGCATATGTGCTAACCAGTTGACCAGCATGCTGCCCATGTCAAAATACAAACATAAAAAAATATCTATATCTATCTATATATAGATATCTATGATATCTATATATATATCTA
>CAAKHF010010415.1:0-11241 GCA_901007745.1 Hippocampus kuda | reverse complement strand
AAGGCCCCGGGAGCCGGATCTGGCCCGCCACATCATTTTATGTGGCCCGCGAAAACAAATCAAACATGTCAACTTCTACCATGATCGCTAAAATCTGGACCAAAAGTTCAACTTCTCAATTGTAATAAATATGAGAGCTATTGTAAGCATTTTCTTGTTCCCAAACCCCTCATGACAGTAACTTAAACAATCGACGAATCAACCATTATTCTTGACTTCTTTAAATGCTTTCACGGTCATAACGGCCCTCCAAGGAAAACGGTCACTTCAATGTGGCCCGCGGCAAAAATAAGTTTGACACCCCTGGTCTACTGCTTGTGGTCCCAGTAACTCAAGTAGCTCATACGCTTGCAGCGAGTGACGCGAATCGATCTACACCGGAGAACACTCTCATCCTTCTGTGGAGCTCAAACCCATGACAAGCACGACAAAATGGTATAAAACGTACCTAGAACAAACCAAGCGTATGTATGTTTCTATTTTTTTTTCCTTAGTCTATTTTTATCCACAGCTCAAAGGCTCCCAGAAGTTCACAAGTTTGTTCGAGGAATGCCATCCCTCCCAAAATGTGCACATCCCCTGTGCTCACCTCCCAAAAAGGCAAAAGCAGCGCAGATGTATTTGAAAACTTTCCTGGCAAGCGGACAATGTCAACACAACAGGGAGCCGGCGTACTTTGACTGGATCATGAAATCAAATATGGAAAACAAATCAAGCGCGGTTTTATTACTTGGACAATGACTGAATGTTTGAAAATGATGATTCGGTGTGACAAAAATGCAAAATGGCAAAATCAAGAACAAAATGTTTTTTATGATGAATCGGAGGATTTCGGTGCACTGAAAAGAAAAAGAAATGTACAACTTGATTGAAGTCATTTTTAAAAAAAACATTGCGAAAAAGATACACTTTTTCTCTCACAATAATAAAATTCAAAATTGTAATCTTGAAAGTGTCGGGTTGTTTAATCTGGAAAGTTTGCTACGAATTTTCATTTTAAAGATGGATATTTTTTGAGAAAAAGAAGCATAACTAGTTTCTTGAAAACATACATCTTCATCCACGGAATGAATGAATGAATGAATGAATAAATAAATAAATAAATAAATAAATAAATAGATGGATAGATAGATAGATCATCTGTCTTCATTGTCATAATATTACAACTTCAGTCTTAAAAATATGTAATATCAATCTCATACAATTTTATTCTCAAAAATATATGTTTTATGACATTTTTTTTAATCTAGACAAATGTCTAATCTTGAAAATGCAACTTTTTCCTCTCATATTTTACACCTATATAAAAACAAATCTGGCTTTATTCTTCGAGTATCATCACTTCATTCTTGAAAATATACATTTAATAGGAGAAAAAAAATTCTCACTTTCTTCTTGTAATATTACAATGTTGGTGTTGAAAATGCAACTTGCTATTTATCTATTATTTATATATATGATATCTATTATCTGACCAACATGTACAATTTTATAATATGCAACTTTATTCTTTCAATGTATTGTAATCTTATAACAAATCTAAAGAAAAA
This sequence comes from Hippocampus kuda, assembly GCA_901007745.1. Classification (NCBI taxonomy): domain Eukaryota; kingdom Metazoa; phylum Chordata; class Actinopteri; order Syngnathiformes; family Syngnathidae; genus Hippocampus; species Hippocampus kuda. The sequence continues at coordinate 9,691 of CAAKHF010010415.1, read as the reverse complement.
GAGCCTTCATTTCAGAATACAGGAATTATTCTCATTAGATTCCAACTTTGGTCTCATAGAGAGATTGATTCCCCCCTCCCCTCCCCCGTTTGACCTTCAACACGTCTTCTCCAGCGTATCGCATTTTTGACATTTCACCTCCAAAAATCCCCACAATTTTGCATGCATTGATCTCGTATGTGTTTTGTTCAACATGCAGACATAGATTAGGTGACGTGGATTACACTTGAATGGGTGCGGCCTTTACAAAAAGGGCATTTTTGAGGCCAGTGCTAGAAGGCATTCAATGCATCCGCAACATGGGTTGGGCTTGACGCGTCAAGACAAGACGTGCGCTCTCACACGTACACGCATGCATCAATTTTTCTAACCATTGGATGGGTTCAGGAGAATTTTGTCAAGTACTTTTTTATTTTATTTTAATTTATGTATGTATGTATGTATGGTTTATTTATTAATGGATCAAGCCAATGTTTATTATGTAACTACACTGTATATTTTGGAGATTTTTATTCCATTAATTTTTATTTTATTAAGGCTATAAAAAGAATCACAAGCAAGGTGGTAATCATTTCCAGATTAAAGTCATAAAATTATGATAAATTAGTGTTGTTGTTTTTTTAATACATATTTTTGTGGTAAAAAGTTACACATTTTCCAGATTTAAGTCATACTACAAGAGATTCTTTTTTGCAAGAAAAAAAATATATTTATTTTGGTAAATAGTCATGTCTTTTCAAGATTCAAGTCATAATGCAACAAGAATTAAAGTAGCATCATTTTGTGTACATTTTCAAGAGAAAAATGGACATTTTCAAGACTGAAGTCATAATATGAAAATGAAATTTAATTTTTTGGGAGTGGATAAAAAAAGTGTATATTTTCAAGATGACATCATAATATGACAGGAACAAAAGTTGCCATCCACAGGTGTTGACGAGGACGCATTGGTGTACCTGTGGAGAAGATCTCGGTGGCAACGCCGATGAAGGCGTCAGAAACCATGGTCTCCATGGCAACGGAAATGTTGAGTTGGCGGGCCACGTTCCTGTACAGGCTGGGAAGGATGCGCTCCAGCTCGTCACCTAGGTAACGTGCACAAAACATCAGCTCGCTGCAAAAATTAAAAATTAAAATTGCATTCATGCCACCAATGTTGCATGCTTGCCAAGAAATAATTGGACAAACATTTTAAAATGTTCATAAAAATGTTACATTTGAGAAAGAAGGCATAATATTACAAGAAAATGTGTACTCCAGTGAAAATTTTTACTGTATCGGTCTGACCAAAAAAGTGGTACTGGACATTCATCATCACGAGAAGAAAAAAAAATAAGGGGATACAGTTGACTCTTGCATAGTTGTGATTCGGCAAATGTTGCTTCACGGATTTGCTGATTTTTTTTTTTCACTATTTTTCCATTTTTTTTATTGTTTGTTTTTGTAAGGAGGAGACAATTATTAATTGAAAACAAATATTGGCGACTTGGGCCCAGAGACCACTATTTGCCAGGCTATTTGCAAAGCTACACCGGCAGGGGTTCCTGGGGAAGACCCAAGACACACTGGAGAGACTATATGTCTCCCAGCTGGCCTGGGAACCCCTTTAATATCCCCCGAGATGAGCTGGAAGAAGTGGCTGGGGAGAGGGAAGTCTGGCCTTCCCTGCTAAAGCTTTTGCTCCCGTGACCCAACTCCGGGTAAGCAGTAGAAAATGGATGGATGGATAAACGTCTGAATGTTATAAAAGATGAAAAGTTGCAGATTTGCGAGTTGAAAGTCTGAATATGATGGGAATACACTCATCAATTTTCAAGGAAGCACATTTTCTTTATTCCGTTTCACGGGATTCCGACTCCTCTACTTGAAGCATTGGGGAAATACCGTTTAAGGAACTAAATTGTAAAACTCTTTATCGTTCCATCTGAGATAAGCTCTTGCATGCGTCACAGTGGCCTTTTTGCAACATTTGCAAGCGAGAGCACCGCAGGGCGTGGCAAGGACTTACCGAGGCAGAGGAGCACAAAGGAGACCTCGGCCAGGGCGGTGCCGCAAGGTGACAAGTTGAGCTCACTTTTGGACCACGTCAGCCCGTTCTGGTTGAGTCGGGACAGGATAAAGTCCCGGCATAAGGCCTTGGCCTGCGTTACCAGCTGCTTGTCGCTCAGGGATCGGTCGAACACCTCCAGGACCTCGGCGGCGAACGCCGTCGACTTGCGAAGAACCTCCATCACCTCCTTCCGGCGACTCTTTTGAGAACCGATGTCAAATCAGCTGTCACAAGAAGAAGAATGAAAAATGACTTCACAACAGCACAAGGACCAGTGATGTCAGTTTAAAAAAGTGCAAATTGTCAAGTAACGTCAAAAATAATGGGTTGCTTTTTCCAGTCATGTAATCCAACTACATTTACTTGTGTACAATCACAAAATGCTACTATGCAGAGCATGTAGACTTTTACTTAAAGGTGAAGTCAGTGTAGCAAAAAGTAGCACCTGTCAACATAAAAGGCAGATCTAGTTAAAGGCTTCCACGCTGGAGCAGTGTGAAATAATTGTCAATACTTAAATAAAAAAGTATGTACAATATTTATCAGCCATGGTCCCTCTGTCTCGCTCATACTGCGCATGCAACCATACTAGTTGCCAATGAAAAATAAAATTCAGTCAGCGCGTTGATGACTCATTACATATCCATACCACACTACATAAACAAAGATTCACGTTTTGACGCTGAAAATAGTCACTATTTCAAGTTTGTGTCAAGTAAAAAAAAAAAAAAGTTAAGGTTTATTGCACACTCTGCTTTCAACGGAGTGTTATCTAGCTTCAATAACTTCACTTCAAATTGAAAAAAAAGAAGAGACTTTTATGTTTGCTGTGTTTTCAGTATCAACTGAATGTAACTATGAAAGCAACTTGTGATCGAAATGACTTTTAAAAGGAAGTCATCAGTAAAGTAACCAAATGACTTTTTTCAAGCAAGTAATTAGTAAAGTAACTCAGTTCCTTTTTCAAGTTAACTGTGGAAACACTGTTGAGGACACAAGTCACTTTGTTTTGAATCATGTTGGAAAACCTCCCGCAAACATCACACTCCACTCTTTATTTTTAGTGGAAGACTATGACCAGCAAATTACATAAGAAAAGGCTGGAGGCGCTAATATCGCACAGGCAAAGGCAAGATAATACTATTGCTGCTGCTCAGTCTTGCATTATGCAACCACATGAAAACACAACATAAGACAGTCAGCTGGATTGGTTGGGAACATTTTTTTATACATACTAAATAAAAATGCATAAAACATTATTTAAATATATTTTTGAAATATTGCATAGCAAATGCTAAATTGAAAAGACATTTAAAATATCAAAATCTAAAAATAATTTTATAGGAAAAATATACATTCAAAATAAAATGTATCTAAAATTTATTCATAAGTAAAATAAAATTATTTAAAAAGATGCATGATTTAAAAATCTATTTAAAAATGCATCGGAAATACAGCTAAATTAAAAGCAAAGTCCCTTCATTTAATAATATAAAATAAAAATATGAAATCATAAATCTTGAGCAATGTAGATTCTAAATACAAAATAGTAAAAAGTATAAACATTTACGAAAAATATATTTTTATCGAGAAATTATATTTAAAAAACAACAACTGCACAAATATAAATAATTACAATTAATAGTTAGAAAAATACAATATCTTTGAAATAGAACTACAGAAAAATCAATTGAATCGCCCATCCATCCATCCGATGAAAACATCTGGGAAGAAAGTCCTGATAAAAAATATGAATAAATTATCTTCCCAATAAAATAAGAGAATCTGACCACACATGCACCCAGACACACAAGCACACGCATAAAACAAGATGTCACATCCTTAAGTATATTAAGAGGCTTGATGCATTTGCAGACAGACAGACGAGCAGCACGCTTTTAGCTTTTCACAAAGTCTTACCGTGCACATAACTTGTCCTCGTCCAAGTCCACTCAAATCAGATTTTGGGCCTCCAAAACTGTCCCAATTTGCGAAAGTGGAAGTGGGGAAAGCCCTTAATAAACAACCACGGCGCCACAACTAGAGCGGTGTTGTTCCTGCTATTGTTGCTATCACTGTTTTGCTGCTCTTTTGTCGCACGCTTCTCATGGAAGCGAAAGCGCTTCCGGCTCCAAATAAGAAGAAAAGGGAAAAGAAGAAGGGGACGCCTCAAGTTGACGTCGTTCGCTACCTGTTGTTCCACCTGGGTGCGCTCCATTCACTGACTGTAAACGGCCGGAGGACCGGTCGGGCGGCCCGCCCCACAAACCAACACACCCTCTCCAAACTCATGAGAAATATTTTCAAAAGCCGGCTTTTGAGATTTCATTTTATTTTGTATTTTTTTCACGATTGTAATACACGACAAATAGCGAGTTTTAATTTTTGGATGGAATCTACGCTTGTTGTACTTTAGATTTTGGTTTATGTAACCACTCGCTGCCGGCGGATCTTCCAAATATGGTGCGAACGACGTTTTTAAATCCTCCATGGTCAAGTGTCTAAATTTAGCGAAGCGGTGAATATGTACGTAAACAGCTACGCCAACGCAGTCGTGAAGTCATGAGTCATGATATTTGTACGAGGAACACTTCCAGGTTATGAATATGAAACAAGCAAATGAAAGAGTGGAGAGTATAGTTACTGATGTTCCCGTTCGTAATCTCGAAACGTCGTATGTTGAGTTGTCGTAAATTCGGGACGTCGTGTTCTCATAACAAACTTGGGTTTTCAAAATCAGTATTAAGGTTTCGAATTAGGTTTTGTTTTTTGTTTTTAACAGCGTTTGAATTTCAAACTCAGATCAGATTTCAAATTAGGGGTTTCAAAACAGCATAAGGGTTCCAAATACAATTACCGGTAGGTTTGAAAATAAGGATTTGCAGCTCCTGTTAGGGTTTCATATGAGGGTTTCAAGACTGTGTTACCATTGCATATTGGAGTTTCAAACTCGGGTAAGGGTTTTGAACAAGAGTTAATGTTTCAAACTAAGGTAGGGGGGGTGGGCGGGGATTAAACCTTTTACCGGCTTCAACCAAGTTTTCGGGTTTCAAATTAGAATCGGATTGGGTTTCAAGTTTTAAAACAGAATTAGGGTTAAAGAGGGTTCAAAGTAGGGTTTCAAGACAGACAAGTTTCAGTTTTCAAATTGGGATTTCAAATCAAGGTTGGAACCCCTAATTAGTGTTTGAATGCAGAATTAATAGTGATAATAAGATTGACCTGTTCATGTGTCTCTATTAGGAATCAAAAGAACATGAATGCTCCTGACTGTGAGCTTGCATTTTATTTATTTATTTATTTGCTTGGAAAAAGAGTGGTGCTTTTTTTAGTTTGTCCACTTAGTGTCAGTGTTTCTCCTTAGGTTAGTCTGTCAACAATACAATCAGTACTGTACTCAGTACAGTGTACCGTATAAACAACATTCGGTGGGGGTTCATGCCAATTACCCGAATGCAGTGCCCTTGTATCATATTATGGTCATTTATTTAAAGTTCGTATCATGTGAAATACCATTCATAATTTCTGCTATTTTTGTAAGAGAAAGAGTTAATTTCACTTGCAATCAGGCTGAATTTGAGTTTTTCAAAATCAACAGAAAACAGATTAGCAGATGTAATTGAAATATTATCCTGAGGGATTGTCCTGTGTTGTGTTTGGGAAAACAGCTTAGGGCCTAGGCCCAAAGCCAACAATCATAAGTGTTAAACCTGTTCAATTTATGATAGCAATTCATCCTCCTAAAAATCACTTAAAATATTAAAACGATATGTATTTTTTGCGTTCATAAATATTGTTTAAGATTTATGATTGTAAGCTGTAATGACTTTTTTTAATCAGATCACAACAACAAAATCACTCTTAAACACCACACACCACACGATAATCGCTGAAGGTACTTTTATAGAGACATCATTTAATTGGGCGTTTAATGACTTTGTTCAATTTGGTCCAATTATTAGTATGTGTGACCTAATTAATTTGCTATTGTTCTCTTCCACGTCAGGATCACTATAATCGTGGGTCACCCCAATTGGATGTGCAATCATTTTCTGAACAGAGAGGAGGAGGAAAAAGAATCACTCTTAACACACCCCACACCATCCGAGAATCGCTTGGGATAGTCTCTTGGAGAGATCCGTATACAGTATAAGGACTTTGCTGACTTTCATCGTAATGGTGGGGGAAATTCCCCAATTGATATGTGTTTTGCTACGGTTCCATTTCACATCCTCATTATGAATTCTGTGGCTCGATCCTAACTTCATATTGACCGTACACCTCAGCATTTTTGATCATAAGTGTTGAACATGTCCAAGATTTACAACAATCGGCACCGATGGTTTTCAGTACAGATTGGGGAGGCAAACAAATCACTCGTCACATCCAACACCACATGATTATCCCTCAGAATAATTTTTGAGAGACATCCGATATTCAGGCCGTTGTTGATTTTGATTGTAATGGGTAAAATGCTCAAATCCATCCTGAAAACTCTTTATCTCAACACATTGTCAACTTCATGTCCTCATAGCAAGCAAGGTCCTCATGACATATTCTATCAAATACCATAAGAGGGAATGTGCTATAGTTCCAGATGATGAACCATACTGACAGACTTCAAATGTTCCCCCAAACATAAATTTCGAAACCTTCCAAAGCAAATACTCAATGTTGTTTTCGGTCCACCCCAACAAGGATTCCAGCGATGTCAGTGTCAGTCCGATGGGAATTTATGAGCTCAATGTGACGCCATGTTTGGCATTTCTTCTTTCACAAAGGGGGCCATGAATTCACGTATGTTTTAACAAGATCCATTCATGAGTTTTTGCAAGTCAAGCAGCCAGAACGATGCCATGATTGGTTAATTGAGGACGAGTGGTAAGCCTTGAGAATTCTTTGCTAATTCTGTTAAGCTGAAAACTACGGCTCACAAGCAATCTGATGCTGTTTTGTCGCGTTTTACTTTCTTGACACGTGTCACAGGACCACGAGGAACACATGGCTTGTTAAATTAACAAAGTGGCTGAAAATCCGCTGACTGTGCTTTGCCCAAGTAGCCCACTCATGATAGTTGTAGCCACTTTAAAAGTTGGGGAAAAAATGTTATGCAGACATGCAGTTTCATCTATGGACACAAAATTAGTTTTACGTATCTATCGTAACAGGACTAATGAAACCGTTTCAAGGGCCCTTGCCAATAATTGTACCGAAAGTCAGCTTTTTTGGTTTGAAGCAGCCATGGAAAATTGGGAGAAAAAATAAATCAACATCCAACACCACTTCCACTTTTACAAATGAAATTGGTTGGTTGTTAGTATCGATTGTGACAGCACGCACTTAAAAGTTTCAAAGGCCCATGAGAGAAAATGGTCGGAAAGTCGGCCATTTTGTTTTGAAGCAGCCATTTTGCACTCAGTCGCAGCCCAGGTAAAGTTAGAAGAAAATTTGCCCACCAACACCAGTTTCATCTTTGAACATGAAATTTGGGCCTGAAATTGAAAACCAGCACATTTTAACATCTTTTTTGCTTCATCCACATTTGAAGGCCAAATTTAATCAGAGGTGCCATCGTAGTTCTGGTTGCCATCTGCAGGTTTGGAATCCACCCCTCCTTCTCTCCCTTCCCCTTGGGGAGTGACTTTTACTTTGGTGTGCTCCCCCGAAATTGAAACTGGACTCATTAACATCAGAAGCAGTTGAGTTTCACTGAATGTGCAAGAACCCAGAAACATAAACAACACCCAAGAAAAAATAAAATACAATTCTATGCTGACACTCGACTGGCGTCTGGAATGAATTACATGGTAGATAATTAAATCATTAAATCTTAATGAATATGACCTCTCAATGGGGTGAATGATCACTGGTTGGTTATTATCAAAAGTCCATTAAGAATGAACACGAATGCAATCTGTTGACCCAACCCAAGCACATGAACAGACACCAAAAGAATTGTGTCATGCTTAAAAAAAGAACATTGAATTCAGTGGAAATTCATGATGTTTTTGAAGTGAGCCGAAAGCGTTTTTTTTTTTTTTTTTTGTGGTTGTATGACATGCTCCCGTTCAATTAGCAATATGATGACTTGTACTTTTGTGCACTATTGGCTCATTTTGGCTCAAGGCCTGCATGTGCGCTTGTGTCAAAGAATATAAACAGTGACACGCCTCCAACTCTTGCGCTGTGCTCGCGTGCTCAGATTCCATTCGTGTCTGGTGCCTTTTTTTTTCTTTTTTTTTGGGAGGCCACAGCTTCTAACGTACAGGGCGGGTGAGGGTGAGGGTGGAGTAAGGGGGCATTTCATCTCGGGGAACTGGTTGGACCAGAGCGGCGCGTGGTGGAGGGGCGGGAGGAGCTCGTTACCGGGTTGGACGATGGAGGCACGAGAATGACAACAACGACCTCCTGTTCACTCGCTTTTCTGCTGCTGCCATCAACACTGACTTGTGTGTACTGTACCATACGTTTTTACCACATTGTGTATCGTGTGTGTGTCTCGGTCCATGACTGAGACCTGCAAGGCATCACCTTTGCCCTTCATGTGACTTGAGGGGCATGCACAACTTTACATTAAGCAACAAGCGTTGCATAAAATGTCACCTGAAATGTACTCAAATTCTTTGCTTCTCTCGGATTCGAAGCCCTACTTTAAAACACTTTTCCTTTTTAAAAAAAAATTTAAACATTAAGGCAGACTTCACTGCCTCATTTGAATTTCATCCCCTTGACAGACTAAACTCAACCTGGACCCTAATTTCACACTCTAGCACTATTTTTAAATTATACTTTCATACTTTTTACATGAAACCATAAGCCTGTCTTGGGACCCTAACCCCATTTTGAACCCTAACCTAACCATAATTTGAAACCCGAAGACATGCTTCAAACCAACATTTGAAACCCTAACCTTGTCTAAAAACCATAATTGGAAAACCTAAACCTCGTTGGAAACACTAAACCTGGTTTGAAATCATAATTTGAAAATCTAACCCCGTGTTCTAATCCTAAACCCTAACTCTGTTTTGAGACCCTAATTTGAAACCCTAATCCAGGTTTGAAATGATAATTTTAAAACTCCAATCCGGTCTAAGAAACCCAATTAGAAATCTTAAACTTAGTTTGAAACTAATTAGAAAACCTAACCCTAATTTGAAACCCTATACCTGTCTTGAAACCTTAAATAGATACCTAACCCTATTTTGAAACTTTAAAACTGGCTGAATACCTAACCCAGTGTAAAAACCCTCATTAAAAAAAATAATCCTAGTTTGAAACCCTAACCCACTCTTGATACTATAAACTATCATTGAAACAATAATTTGAAATCATTACCCAGTCTAAAAACCTCATTAGAAAACCCTGCCCTAGTTTGAAACCCATATCCCTGTCTTAAAAACTTTTGGTACCTTAAACTATGCTTTAAAGTTTAAAGCATCATTTGAAACTCCAAAATTGTCTTAAAAGTTTCCTATCCCTAATTTGAAATCCTAAACCGGTCTTGAAATCCTAATTTGGCACTTCAACCTGTGCTTGAAGGCTACATTTACAGGCAAAATGAACAAACTTGTTTCTCATGTAGCTGTATGTCTAACAATGGCCTTTTCTTAGCTTTAGCGGGCCTTGGCTTCTTTAAACCCC
>CAAKHF010010414.1:76158-86791 GCA_901007745.1 Hippocampus kuda | reverse complement strand
AATAAATTATGCTGTGTGTGTGTGTGTGTGTGTGTGTGTGTGTGTGTGTGTGTGTGTGTGTGTGTGTGTGTGTGTGTGTGTGTGTGTGTGTGTGTGTGTACGTGCGTGCAGCATGGTGATAATCGCGATTATGCTACCCAGTTGGTTTTGATACCTCATTTCTTGTTTTCATATCATGACAAAGACTTTGTGCTCAACTTGATACCAAATACCTGTGAAATGCTTCCTCTCCACATTGGTGAGCTGAAGAAATGTGTTGAAAGGTTTTGGTTTGACAGTGTTCAATCATTGAGGCAAAAATACCTGCCGTGTGTAGCTTATCATTTGATATGAACTGCGACGGGAATTTTATGGACTGAATAGCACAAGGTGTGCACTGACTGATGAAGAGAAAAGCAAATATGAGCAGTGCGTGCGTGGTGCGGTAAAATGTAAATGCAGTGCGTACATTTTCAAAGCAAGCAGAATCTATCAACTGATACTGTACGACACAGGTCGGCAAATGGAAAATCGGACCCTGAATAAATGATGCTGACAAAAAGTTTCGTTGTCACGTTTCTCATTTCCAAACACTTTGACACCGGCTCCTTCAGATGACGTAGTGTGACTGCTGAATGCTTTAATCCGCTGTGTCACCAGAACAAATTGGCTCCGCGCTGCCATCTGCTGGAGGAAAGTGGTAGTTTCAGCTTTGCTTTTTGAAAAATCATGAAAATCGATTCTGAACTTTGACGTCGATTGATTGAATCTTGGCAATTAAAATCCCGATAATTGAGTGAATCGATTTTTCTGCACACTATTAATGAGTGGTGCCTAAAGTTCTCTCTTGAGCGGAAAAAAGGTTTTGCACCTGAAATGGTATGCATCAAATGAATGAAGCATTAAAAAAAAAAAGAAGCACCACCAAGGTTCCTTATAATCATTTAATTATTTCACACTAGCTGGCATTTACAAGAACATTCCTCCAGTAACAGCTCTTTGGGAGTTTATTTGACATATTCGTGAAAAAAATGTGTGGTACCTTCAATACATTGTTTGCTCTTTTTTCTCATTTGGGCATGTGTAAGCAACCAAGCACCAGTGATCAGAATTAGCCAGTTGAGAATAATCCATGTTACACACACAAATTCGAAGCGTTACTGCAAGGCACATTTAAAGTTACAGATTAGGACACATGCTGAATACAACTCAAGAAATAGTAAACAATAATTAAGTAAATAGTGAAGTAAACATGAATTAACTTGTTCGGTAGTCAGAAGAAAATGGATACCACTTTTATTGAGAATATAACAGCTCAGGTCACTATTATACTGTATTGATTTTTTTTTGACATATGTAGATATATTTTTGAAAGAGAAAACAAAAATTTTAATAACCCAGGATGAAAATCTTTTTTGTTTTTTTATTGTTAGGCCAACTTCAGCCTACTTGCGTGCTAAAGACTCAGCCAGCTTCTTCAGCCTTTTCTTCAGCTCAAGGGGAAACTTCTCATAGCACTTTTTACAAACAGGCTTCATGTCAAACTCAACAAACTTGTTCCTGCAAAATAGGAAGGAACAGCAGGTTAAGATTCCAAATGTATTCAATTGTCTTATATTAAGCTAAGCACTCTAGCGAATGCAATTGATGAGCCGCATGTGAAGGCGCTTTTGTTTGTGTTGAATAATTGAACTACTGAACTGCATTCAATTATTTTGTTGAGACTTTTCACTGCAGGGCTCGGTTGCTGTTTTCCGCAACTCACAGTGGGCTTTCATCGGAAAAAGGGATGGAAACCGGAGTGAACATCGCGAAAAGATGTACATGGCCTACCATAAAGTGTCATGCATCTTCATGCCACAGAGGAAAAGAAAGGCAGAAACTGCAGCAGCCGGCAGAAGCGATGGCGACTCAAAAAAGAATTCTACTGAGAAGCAGCGGGCTTTTTCTTGCGCTCTTTGGCGCCGCGCTCACGGCGGGCCAGGCGGCGTTTCAACTCCTCAGGCAAACACTCATAGCAACGCTTGCACGCGGGCTTCAGGTCAATTTCAACAAACTTATCTCTGGGATGAACATAAGAGACGCCACGTGAAGCATGTAGAGAGTGAGAGAGGAAACCCGGAGGGACAAATGAGAAGATGACATTGTTGGACGACATAAGGGAAGTATTGTTCGGTTAGTCGTCTGCTCGTCAAGTTTGTGGGGAGCGCAATCACTTACTTGAGGGTGAGCTTTGTGTTGCAAGTGGAGCAGGAGAAACAGCTGACGCACCAGGCCTTGTTGAGAGCAGACACCACTGGGGGGGAGCAGAGCAGAAATACTGCAGCTCAACATTTTTACTGTCCAGGCATTTGTAATATCGTGACCGATAAGAAGTATTCCATTTTAATAGATGCTATGGTCACTGACATTTTAACCCTTTCAAGCACCAATAATGCTAACCTGTACCGTGATAACATGATAAGCTGTTCACTGTAGTAACCGCTGCCCCCAAAAGGGTTAATGAGCTTTATTTATTGATAAGATTTCTTGACTTCGTCACATCCCGGCTGGATTACTGTAATGCACTTTACTTTGGAGTTTGGCAGTCCTCCATTAGGCGTCTTCAGTTGGTCCAAAATGCTGCTGCTCACCTGATGACAGGTACTCGTAGGTGGGAGCACATAACTCCTCCTCTGGCATCCCTTCACTGGCTCCCGATACATTTTAGAGTTCTTTTTAAGATCCTATTTTTTGTTTTCACATCTTGAAATGGCCTCGTTCCTGAGGGGACTCAGACACCTTACCTGTCTGAGCCCCCCCTCCCCTCCTACACACCTGCCCGGTGCCTCAGGTCTGCGGACCAGACATTATTTGAGGTACCAAGAACTAAGCGGAGGCTCAGGAGGGATCGAGACATTTCGCTTGCTGCTCTTTCTCTTTGGAGTGACCTCCCAGTGAATATTCGGCAAGCCCCCTCGCTGCCCATCTTTAAAACTGATCTCAAAACTCTCTTTTGTTCTTTGGCTTTTGACTCAGACTTGATCTTAGTTTTACTGTCTTTGTGCTTTCTTTCTACTGTCTTCGTTATTAATTTATTGCTTTATTGTTGTATATACAGGTATCTCGTAACAAGTGTGCAATGACAATAAAGGATTCATTCATTCATATATGTGATATTTGCTCCATGTACAGCACTTTGTATCCAGCGGTGGTTGTTTTAAAGTGCTCTAGAAATACAGTTGAGTTGAGTTGAGAATTTCTAGATCAATACTTACCATCGCCCTCAATCACACGGTTGCAGTGGTAACACACATCGCCGAACAGCTTAAAAATAAACGTATCAAAGTTAGATATTTAGAGATTATATACTCGGAGGAACGCAAGCATTTTAGCTGGGCGCTTTTCTTCTGACCTGGTTATAATGCGTCTCGCAGTAAGCCAAGCCCTTTCTCTCATAATGGCGGTGGCCAAGGAATGGCTTCTCACACTTGGCGCACACGAAATGCTGCAAGCACACAAAAAAAAGAAAAAAGAACAACAGATGCCAGTGAATAAGTGAAAGCGCAAATACTATTCACATTCTCTAAAGTCTTCTCCAGAGAAAAATATTTACTCAAGTGTGTCAGATTCAAATAGCGTAACTGTCAATGCTAAAGTTAGCAACCTGGCCTTGCACACACACCTCAACGTGCCACTGCTTGCCCATGGCATTGACCACACGCCCCTCGATGGGTCTCCTGCATGCGCCGCAGATCGGCACGCCCATCTTGTCATGGCAGGGCAAGCAGAAAAGTTCGCCTTTCAGTTCCCTGGCTTCAGCTGTCAGCTCTTTCCTGTGGAGAGTGCGATACAGTCATGACGAGCCATACGTATCACGCGCAGATATTGTTAAGTGTCATCTGTGCGCACTGACACTGTACCTTGGAGATGTCTGTGTAGAGTGACGCGAGAAGCGAGAGTACTGACCCACAGTTGTTGCAGTTGAAGTGGTCGGGGTGGTAAGGATCATTTTTAAAGATCAGTGGATGCTCTTCAATGATGGCGTGACACTTCTGGCAGATGTACTTGCCGAGGCCGCGGGCCTTCTCGCGATTATGGCACGGGCGACACAGGTGCCTGGAAAAGGAGGAACATTTGGAGTGCTTGACGAGGTAGAACATATAGGGAGGAATAATGATTTGCTCAAATTTCTATCTCGAAGCCAACGGTTTTGCTGTTCAAATAAACCCACTCGGTATACAGGCTTTCAAAATGCAAACAAACCTGCCAGCGTTTTTGACAAAGCCCACGTCGGCCAACACAGCCTGGCAGATGTCACAGCAGAAGCAGTCAGGGTGCCAACTGTTATTCATGGCCTTAATAACACGACCAATGATGAACTCACCTGAAAGAGACCACAATTGATAGATTTACGTCACTTTTCTTTTCTGTCTTGCTGATAAGAACTCCCCTGCAATCAGAGGAAAAGGATCATTGAGCGAATCGACAGCTGGTGTTGCCAGTTGCTGATATGAATTCAAATTGTACATAGGAAAGTTCAAGTATGAACCATCCCTTGTTTGGATTCCACAAGATGTCGAGTACTATTTTTTTTTCACACTACACATGATTGTGAACCACATTTCACTCACGTCAACAGAGCTTTTAAATATACAGTATTTCCACATATTGCTGCACTTTATCATTAGCTAAACGAGTGCGGGACATCACCTAAAAACTAAAACAGTACTCACATTGCAATCAGACAATCCCTTTATCAGCTCTTGTTTTATACTTCAACTTACAAAGTGGATTTCATGACATTGGTACATTCAATCAAGAGTCCAGTCAATGTGGAATTTTAAGTTCATGCGGTTTGGTTTTATCTCATCTTGTTTTACTCATTAAAAAGTATTCATTCTTAAGGTAGTACAGTTCAACACCCACCACATTGGCGACAGCAGGGAGCAAAGAGCATCTGAAAGTCGTGCTCACAGTATTTTCTGCCTTCAAACTGTAAAGCAAATGAGATCCATTGGAGAAAAGCATATTCAAATCATAAGAGTGCTTGTAATCAGCGACAGTTTTTTTTTATTACCGTGAGTCATGCTTGATAATGAGACCTACATGAAATGAAGCACTACCTCATAGAAGAGTCCTTCCGGAAACTGCTGGAAACACTGGGCACACACGAAGCACTGCTCATGGTACAATTCTCCATTGCTGTTGACAATCTTCTCAGTGGGAGCAAAGCCACTCTTACATCGCTCACAGGCTGCACTGGCCAGGGCATTGGCGATGCTGTTGCATGAAACGAGAAAGCAATAAATTAGTCATCTTACACGACACTTGATGAATCTTTGCGTTTTTCACACAACTCCAATATCATCGACAACGACGTTTCTTCCAGCACTTGTTACCATCGAAGCCAATCAGGGGAGGAAACCTAAATTACTCCACGCAAACTCATCCTCTAATTCGGTGAGAAAGAGAGGCACGACGATGTGGCCTCGCCTCTAAACTCAAAAACGCACACCTACCTGCAGACTTTGTCTTGGCATGGACGCATTAGTAAGTGTTCACTCGGTTATTACTGCCCATGCCGACATACATACTCAATTGCAAAAAGAAAAGTTGCAGGGTTGAAAAAAAAACCTAATTAGCATGCTAACTTGCTAACGTTCGCTCAAGAGTAAAAAAATGTCTTTAGCCAAACTGTACATTTTTTTTAATAATCAGTCTGTAATTAAGAACTTGTGATCTAGTCGGGCGCGTGTCCTGTTAAAATGACGTTAGCTTTGCCTCGCCAGTGACTAGCGCTAGCTAGCTCTTGCATTAGCAGCAGTGAATGATCGCTGTGTTAACTCGGTTAATGTTAATGTTGACGCTCACCTGCCCGTCACTCCGGCCACCCCCAGCATCACCTCTTGACATTCAAGAGTATAGAAACGTATTTGGTTAACTGAAGCGTTGGTTCTTCTCTGAGCTCAGTTTTTTTTTCTGGGATAGGGGCGAAGCCTTGCCCGTGTCGTCACGCTACGTGAAGAGACTTGCCCGCTGGATCAAGACTCTGCTCCAGACAACTCCACTCCTCCTCTCGCAGGGGTTGGAAGTTCAACCTCACGCTGCAGCTGCTGGCGCATTTAAATCTGTAAATGTCGCTGTTCCACTAATGTGCTCAGATTTGAGTCCAAAACTCGGTTTTGATTGAAAAGATCCAAGTGCACCGAATCGAACCGCTTTAACATATGTGAAGATAGAGTTCCTCTTTTTTTTTTTTTTGTCATGCACACACGTGTGCATGAAATTTGCCCCATGACGGTGAGTGTACATACACTGTCGGTTGCACCCACTGGAGCAGTGCTTAAGCACCAGGGGATTAGTTCAGGGGATCGATGCCTTGCTCAATGACACGGCAGCCGTGTGTCGGGTCAACAGACAAGAGGTTGTGTTCTCTAGTTGGTTACTTTTGGTTTCCATGAGATCTACTGCCAGGCATAGATGTTGAAATCTACTGAGATATGTAACCCAACCCGGATAATTGTTGAGCCATTCGTACGTATGCAGGTACATTTAGCCGTGCTATTGCAACGAAGGACAGGTGCACAACCTATCAAATAACAGCGCATTTTATTTCACACCGTGGAGCAAATGGGGACAGTGGCTGAGAATCAAAATCAAAAACAAAACACATGCTGTTTTAAGATACGGGTATCTAGCTGTATAGCCATGTTGCTTTCATATGTTTAAGGGAAAAATAGCTTCTGGTTTTCAATTTAAAACAAGACTGACAAACTTCTGGCCAATATTAGCCTATCTGCAGACATCTAAATTGGGTCGCTGAAGAATTCTGTCACTTGAAATGTGTTTTCCCTGTTGTAACGTGTCCACTTCCGTTCTTGCACGAAACACCATTCTTGTTCATGTTGGTACATTTCAAAGACGAAGTGATCGCTCTTCAAGTCAGCACTGCATGACTGTTCAATGTCAACTTGGGTTTGAGTTTGAACGTTTCCCATGTTGTCACAATGCGGCCGAAAGTTAGCGTGCCACTTCACGGTGAACGTGCAAGTGCTTGATGCCATTTTGGTGGTGGTTTTGTTTTTTCAAATAAATGAATATTTGAAAAAAATAATTAACTGCACAAGTGCCCATGTCCAGAGAATTAAATTATTTCTACCTTTGCTATTGTGCACTGACACGGACAGATGAACAAAGTTTGTGTCCACCAACATACGGTCTGCATTTATGAAGACATTCTACCGTATAGCAAAAAAGAACAAAGCCCACTGCCAAGGTCATGCATCCCTGTAGCAGATGGCGAACATTTACAAATAAATAAATAACAAAAGCCTGATTGTCAACCTTGAACAGGCAAAGCGGTGCATAAAAACGGATGGAAGGTTTCAACACAATGATTTAAAGGGTTCCTTTATTGAACAGTCCAAGGGTGATGTCCTTCAGTGAGTCCACAGACAAGAGACGTGCTTTGTGTATTTTAAGACTTTATCCAGTTACATTCTGCTTGACTGCCAAGAAAAATAGTGAAAAATGAAAACATCTCACTGACAGACAGCAATAAAGTTTCACCCGCCGAGATGTTAGTTGAGCACTTACTCGGGATGATTTCCATTTTTGAATTCTAATTACATATGAACAGTGACTACTATTCAAGCATTGGGGTGGGTTCCTCTTGCTCGTATACCAAAAAAAATAAAAATACAAATCCCAACTAAACGGACTTTTGAGTCATACAAAATAGATGTTGGTCTGCTCCGATTCAACCTGAGATGATGCTATTGCATCAGTATAGCTAGAGGCCCATAAAACTGTGTGCATTTTGTCAAATGTATACAGTAGTAGAGTACGTGTAAATCCTGAGGACTGTACTTTACATTTCAAAAACCCAGGAGCTCATAGACAGCATCATCAATTCACAGCTACGAGACCGTCATGTGTCATGTATTGCTAAGTGTGTTGGCTATCAAATAAGTTGTGGGTGCCTTTTAAAATAACCTTGAGTTAAAATACTTGGCGATGAAGAACAACGGATATACCCAGAATTCATTCAGAGACGAAAACTGCCAAATACTGGATAACTGCCTAGTACACTGGTGTCAAACCCAAGGCCCGGGGGCCAGATCTGGCCCGGCACATCATTTTATGTGGCCCACGAAAGCAGCTCAAACATGTCAACTTCCATGATCCTTTCTAAAATGTCTAGCAAAATGTCAAATTCTCACATGTAATAAATAAGAGTTCTATTCGAAGGATTTATTTTGTTACCAAACCCCTCACAATAGTAACTAAAACAAGAGTTGAATCAACAGTTATTCTTGACTTCTTTATATGGTTTCAGTCATCACGGCCCTCCAAGTGAAACGGTAACTAAAATGTGGCCCACGCCAAAAATGAGTTTGACACCCCTGGCCTAGTAGGTACAACCATCCATTTTATTCTGTCTGTGGCATCATTACCTATTTCACCACCCAACCCAGCCCTGGTTCACCCCGAAACTTACGAAGAAATTTTTAATCGCAATGACAAAAATGTGAGCTTTTAAAGGTTATTCACTGCAAATCTCTCCATGCGCTCTGTGAGGGCCATTAAAAGTGTTTCTTTCACCCCGTGCCTCCGTATACTGGAGACAATGTCAAAGGTGGACTGTCTGTAAAAAGCTGAAATTCAAAGCAGATTGTGATTCCAATTTGAAAGTTTCTCCTTTATGTCAGAGGCGTACGGTTTATTACTCAATAAATACATACGGACGTCCAGGATATTACTGCCGCAATGTCCCCTACATTCCAAAACATTTCTGTTGCTTCCCACGGAAAATGTCATCTCTAAAATCTGCTCCTGTCAAATCTGTATGTTGCTGAGAGAACAAAGCGCTGTAAGTTTTGTCAAAACAAAAACAATTAATTTAAAGATGTATAAATATACAGAAAAAAAAAATATATATATATATACACAAGGAACAGCCTGGCAGAAGTGAGAACAATTTGAACAAATTTCTTTTGGAACCCACAGCATTAGATCCAAATCTAAATCGATGGAATTTTGTCCATGTTGTAAAATGTACTAGAGTACATTTCATTTTTCGCAATAACGCTCCAAAAAAAAATAAAATAAAATTTCACCGCAGCTCCCCACCCTGGAACGACTTCACCAGGTGGGCATCATGTCAGGGAACCAGACGCGGCCCAGATGCTTCGACACCTCCCAGTGGATATCATCCAGCCCGTAGCGGTGATCTGGAACAAGCACTTCTTCCATGATTGACAACTGGGTCAGTCTGTCTCCGCACATCTTGACAAACTCCACAAAGGCGCTGCAAGACACTTCGCACTCTCCCAAGCCGATGGCCGAGAGCTGCGTGCAGCGCTGAGCTATGCGGATCAGCTCCTCATCCAGCGGCCGCAGCCCGTTGGCGCACACCACCAACTCCACCAGGCGAGGGCAGGTGAGCCCGACGCGGCCCAGCACGTCTTTGCTGACCGAGCGGCCGAAATACAGATGCGTGACGGGCAGCTCGTCACGGAAGAAGGGGCCAAACTCATCCTCGTAGAGGAAGAAGTACATGACCAGGTTGAATTTCGGGGAGTGGCGCACCATGGCGTCCCAGCTGCTCTTCTTGATTGTATGGAACTGCTGGCCCGGGTTCTCACTCACCACATCGATGCGCAGGTGCTCCAGGTGAACGTGCTTCTCTGAGGAAAGTGCGATGAGGAGCTCGTCGCTCAGCAAATGGTAGTTGAGAGCCAATTCTCGCAGACCGTGGCACTGATCGGCCACACATAGGATGCCTGAGAGAGGTGAATGTGACTTAGGCCATGAAGAAAAGACCGTAGTTGCGCAGTTACACTCAGATTTACACTCATTTTGGATTGCACTGCAAAAAAAACAAAACTTCATTTCCTTTTCGCTTCTTCCCGAAGACGTCCACATTTTCTATTTGTTAAAAGTTCAGCCATGGGGCCAGACAGAATTGATCTTGCCAAGACGGATTGCTGCAGCAACTTTGCACACCAATAGCAACAATTGCTGTAGATCAATCGAATGGTAATGATAATTTATCACGAGGCCTTATACCCTAATTTGTTCTCGTCGTCAGTACCTGCGGGTGACACGTGAGGACAACTGCTCATTTTCAGCAGTTTCAGCGTGTCGCTGTTATTGGCCACGAGTACTTTGAGGGAGGGGTCGTCCACAGGCGTGTCATCAATCTTCAGGGAGGACAACGATTTGGAGTTGACAAAAACCACCGTCAATGCTGAGATGAAGTGAGACTGTTGAACAGATACCGCAAAACAACAAATATGTGAGTTTACTTTTATATCTCGATGGCAAAAGCACCATATCCGATTGTGCTCAGAAAGACGGCATACGCCGGCAATGTAGACAACGGGGATGATGTCATTATTTTCTTCATGCTATGCTTTTGTCGAATTGTTGCTTTTGTTTAATTATGGTGTTATTTTGAGACGACTCATTTTCAGGATGCAGAGGAAACATATGGTCGGACTACAACATGTATGACAATTCTACCGCGGAAGATTCTACTGACCTTAGGCAGCTCCATGAAGCTGGGCCGAGCCGTGGAGATGAGGCCCAGCGTTTTCAGAGAGCAATTAACAAGCTGAGAGAGGATGTCGCATGCCGCTTCTGCTGACTCTCTGCTGCTGTCCACCTG
>CAAKHF010010414.1:31064-76138 GCA_901007745.1 Hippocampus kuda | reverse complement strand
GATATGAGCTGAGACGGCACATCCGCAACGGCGCCCGTTCTCCCCTCGCTGACGGCTCGTACCTTGAAGCTGACGTATTGCAAGTGGTCGGCGTGCCTTTTGATGATTTGCTTAATGAGGTCCGGGTGTGTGGCCTTCAGGTAGGAGCTGGCTGGCTGATTCAACTCAAACTCAAAGCATCGCCACAGCTCAGGCATGTGAAAAGCGTGGTTCCAGCCTCGGCACACCTGCGTTCATACAAGACGCATCAGTCCCGCCTGGTCCGAGTCACCCAAAAATTAAAACACCCAGGAAATAGCAACAATTCTCTCAATACCATCATCTGTATTTTCAGTCCGTTATGACATTAAATGACTTGGACTTAGCCATGTGTCCAATGTTGTCTTAGCCGCCAGGGTCAGAGGTCACGCCCCTTCCTTGGAGGAAGTGCACAGAAAGTTATGAATCCTGACTAGATGGAGTGCAAGTAATGACCTGAAAACTGAACTCACCTTCTTATTGTTTTTTCAAATGATTTAAGGGTAGAGGTGTCAAATTTGTTTTTGTTCAGGGGCCACATTCATCCCAGTTTGATCTCAAGTGGGCCGGACCAGTGCATTTGCGGCCCAAGAAACTATAACTAAGTCTATGTTTCCCCATTTTTGGGTGCAAACGATTCCATTTGGAAAATATTCACATTTATGAATTATCTTGATGAAAATCTTGTTTCAAGTAAAAAGAGTGCAATTTCAACACTACTGTATTTGGAATCACGTACAACTCAACTTAGTCATGGTGGCACCTTTTATAGAGCAACTAATGATAACGAAATCATTTGAAATTGACATCATTTCCATATCCATCGGTAAATCTTGACAATCTTAACTAAACTCATCACACCACAAAACTAAGGCGGTAACTATTGAGAAAGAGGTTATTTGGCTATTTTGAAAATACATGTATAAAAATACCAATGAGTTGTGGCAGTCCCTGAAAAAAAAAATTGTGGTTGCAAACCAATCTTATTTGAACTGAAGCATGCTTACTTCGCTCCTGAAACTTGGCATTTTAGAGCCTTCACAAGGACTTCAACATTAGGCGTGCAATACCGAGTTGCAGACGATTTGAGAATGTTATTTAAGTAGTCATCAGAGCACCCTCCAGTGGACAAAATCAGCAAGGGCAGTTAATTTAGTTTAAAATTTGAAATTGTTCTGTCCACATGGCTCAGATTGGACCCTCTGGTCAGCTGATTCTGGCTCACGGGCTGCATGGTTGACATCATTGATTTATGGAGTTCATTTAGGTTGTCATTACATCCCCATATCAAAATTCCCTGGACTGCTTTTGGAATGATTTTGCAAATGACAAAAAAAAAAAACGGAGCAGTCACCTCTGATGTGAAAATAATGTTGATTACTTATGATAATGAAGATACAATTTCCACTATAGCTGTCTTAAAATTACCATTTAAACTGTATGTCAGGCAGTCACATTTTTCTTTCTCTGCGTGCAGAAGTCCAACAGTTGTAAAGGGACTGTGTAAAAGAGGCAACCCACTGCTTCCTGCCGAGTACTTTCCACTGATTGTACTGACTCTAGATTTGCTCAAATGTGTACCTGAGATGCATACGCTCTATCCAGCAGAGGCAGGTACTGAAATATGTGGAGAAGGACCTCCTGCGGCAGGCACTCCCAGTGGACCGCTTCTTCATCAAGTTCTGCGTCCCTCCTCTGTTTACGAGACCGCTTGAGAGACCCGCTACTGGTGCCGCCCCCATCCTCCTGTTTAGTTCCCTGGAGACCTCGTTTCATCCTGGAGGTTACAAACGGTCGACTGTTGAGGGGGGCCGTGGTAATCACGTAATTATGCAAATATGCTTGATCAGACAACAGATGTTGTTACACTGAACTGATGGAATTTACATGATTTAACAGCATTCATACATTCTTCATATATAATAGGATTATCAATTATTACTACTCGTGCCGTTGCCCAGTAATATTCTGTCAAAATAATTTTCATATTTCATTCAGAAGGGCAAATGGGGATAATGATTTATGGTAGGTTGACATATATTCAAAGTCAACATTGCAACGACTCGGCTCATCTGATAATGGTCAGCGATCACATTCAAGAGGGCGGACACGCCTCCCTTTTGCCACAACAAACACGAGCTTCTCATGAGCAATTCATAAACACTACGTTATCTTCGACTCGCCAAAACTGGTTTCCCAGCCAAGATAACCAAAAAATGCAGTTAGCGCTGACTCTCGGGTTATATCCAGCATTGGCTAAAACTGACCGCATTAGTAATTTGCTTACACACGCACACACAACAGTTAGCTCGCTCACTTGCATGTCATGTAGCTTAGCCAAGCCATACTTAGCACGTTCGAGAAAATGTAGCGCTTCCTACGTGCAATCGTCGAGTCAAACACAGATACTAACAAGAGTCCCAAAAGTCTTCCTCTTACCTGATTTCGCCTCAGTCAGCTGCTTGTTATAAAAAGCTACCAGTGAGCGTCAACCAGGTCCGACACAACAAAACTGCGTTCGGGCTGCCCGACCGCTCAAACACATTGGACCATAAAGCGTCGCGATTGATCGAGAGATTGGTAAATATCAGCGAGGATGCGAAGAGTGGAGATTTCCAGACGCCGTTTCGTCTCCGAACGCGTGACCCAGATTCGTCTCACAGGGCTGATTCAGTAGTTAGTCAGTCCGTTTAAGATGGCGTTTGCGTTGCTGGCGTCGAGAAGCCGATCGGCTGCATGACCTGCCTGCGCTTACAGTGAAAGGTCAACCGGGGGCGCTAATTCACTGGGTTTTCTATGCTACTCGAGTTTCATTTTAACAATGGGGATAACGTCAAAAATCAAAACAAACAAAACCCACACTGGTAAAAGTATTGATATATAAGGTACAGACATTTGCGCTTGGTTCACCATCTTCCTCCCACATTCCCCAGAATATACATGTTCGTTTTATTACAGCCAATTTCCACTTTTACAATTTCCTTCCAAATTGTCCATGAGTATGAAAGTGAGTGTGAATGCTTGCTCAATGTGCTGTGATTGGCTTACTATACTGTCGAAAATGGATGGATGGGTGAACATGGATATGTAAGTGAGTCTTCTCGTTTTAAAGTTGTATTGTCATAGTAAGACAAAGGTTTCTAACTGTAAGTTTGCTATTCTGAGGTATACATTAGTCTGTCCTGTAGAACAGCCTGGAAATGTTCTCAACTTGAGGCAAGCTAGGTGAAAATGACATCCATGGTGTGTACAAATGTACACGAATCAACTGACTACTACAGTGTTGATGAAGAAATCAGAAATCCAAAAAATCCTCCCTGAAGACAGAGCATTAGACCGTAAACGACTTCTCAAAGGAGCAGTGGAGGAAGTTCTTCGGGGTTTGTATATTGCGGTTTACAGTGCAATCAATTTTAATAAAGGACAGTGCAACAATTCAAATACAAAAGTATTTCATTCATTAGAATTTGGAACCGTGAGTAAAAACAGTTTGCACCACTTCAACAAATATGCCATTCTTTCAAGATCAAAGTGGCGGTTTTATTTTCCCACAAATTTAGTCCAGTGCTGAACTGCCACAGTAAAAGACAAACACTCATCACACATTACGAAAAGTCTGTCACTTTTTTTTTTTAAACATATGGCCGTAATTTCAGGTATTTGCTCTAAGTAATACAATAAAGCTATGCCACCTTCCCTTTTTACACGTGTGGTGCTGCAGAGTACAAAATGAATTACTGATGATGGGAGTCAGTTACATTTGGCCTCGTGATGCTATTTTTTTATACCTTAATGCTCACTCTGTGGGTAAGAATGGAAATTGCAGCACTGATTATAGCGCAGTATCAACGAGGAAATCAATCAATTTGAAGAAAACCAAAAGGAATTGCAATTATGTGCTTCAAATTGTAACCAGTTTTGTCAATTGTTGACTGGCTTTCGAGGTGAGCAGTAAACCTCATCATCAACAAGGAAAGTCATCAAAGTCACCAGATGCAAGAGCAAATTACAACACATGTACAGTATGTTGTTAATTCCAACAACCAGAATTTAAGGCAGAAGGTAAACGGTAAAAATAGCTTTTTCAATTGAGAGGCCTCATGTAGTCTGCGTAGTGCTTGTTAGATTAATAAGCAAAAACAACCCAACAGTGAAGCTCGAGATAGTGTAGGAGTTGTCTTGTTCTTGATTAAATGATTAAGGGACAGGTCATTTAGCTTTGACCTTGTTTATTAAAAAAAAAAAAAATTGGAATCGACTGCATCACTCGTTCAACACCATCTGCTTCCGCTCACAGTTGCACTTTCCTCTTCTCCCAAACTCATTGCTGCCTTTGTGATTCTTGCAGACTCCATGAGCGACTTAACCACAGCAACGGATGCTCTGCACTCGTCCACAAAGTCATCAGCCTTGCCAAAAGCCAGCACAACCTGCGTCATTTGGGCGCTTCTAATCGTAGATTACACTGCTGTGCGGTGAGCCAAGGCTCACGTGTGGTTGCTGCTGTTAGCTAATTGTCTCTTTGTTGGGGAGTCTCTCATTCTTTGGGCGGCACAGTGTGTATGGACAGGCACGCCGCCCGGCAGACACACCACTTCGGGGTCACTGAAGGTGTTGTGGCATAAGTGGCATCCCTTCTTTGTCGACACAGCAATTGGCTTCTTTGTCTCTTTCAACTGGATCAGAAAAAAAGTGTAAGAGATGTGGTCCAGCAGTGAAAACTATTTCCAATACAAGGAATCTTTGACTGAATTGTGGTATGAACTATGAATATCAATTAAATATGCCAATATACAAAAACGACAAAACGTTCGTCACCAAAAAGAAAAAACCCACGCAGGCACGGGGGAGAACATGCACACTCCACACAGGAAGGCCGGAGCCTACACCTCTGCACTGTGAGGCCGACGTGGCGCGCACACTGGTGCAACCAAATAATCTCAGTTGGTTAACCTCCCCTCTCTCGAAGAGTTAATTCCACAAAAACCTGGCATTTGAACAGAGATTTTACATCTGCTACAGGCATGTTTGTATGCATGTACTCTGTGCGTAATGAAGCGCTCACCTTGTCGTGCAGTAGTTGAAGATGTTCCGAGTGGGCGAGCCCGAGAGCAATCTGGGACGTGCGGGAGGCATGCATACTAGCCCTGATGGCTCGACCCAGAAAAGGCCGGAGCAGCTGCAGCGACCAGCCTTCCGGCAGTGTCCTCAGCACCCGGACAGGATCAAACAACTCTCCGTGACGATTCAGGAGGTCAACCGCTGCCATTTCTAGTTCGCTGCTGTCGTCGCACACTGCCGACTGGGATTTGCCGGTGGCGCTTTTGTCAAGATACATCCCCAGGAGGAGGTGGAACAGCTGCTGTTTGTAAGCAGAATCCCGACAAGACGAGGTCCGAATACAAAAGGCTTCGGCAGATTGGAAGTCTCTCAGCTTGTGCACTAAAATATGCAGTGCTTTATCATGGTCCTCCAATTTTCCATACAGAGTTGCACGCTCCAGCAGCAGTTGCTCACAGTTTTCCATCTTTCCTAAATAATGTCGAAGCAAAAAAAATAATAATTTGATAAAATAAACAAACATGCAGTCACATCAGTAGTTTTTGAACAGAAAGAATCTGGAGGAAACTTTTGTTGTAAATAATTTTGTAATGGTCACATTTTGGCATGACAGTGATGAGAAACATGTCGCCCCATCAAATATCAAACAGCTCTCGATCATCAGAATGCATTTCCAATGACGATCTCACCTAAAAGATACTGAACTCGGTACAAATTGGACTCCCTGAGTAGACCTTGGAGCTTCTCTCTGGATCTGTTGAGCTGCTCTTCATTGGTCGGAGACTCCGACAGTAAAGAGAAGACCCTCTCCAGGTACAGGACTGCCAAATGCGTGTGGAATTGCTCCTCCTACAGTCAAGAAAAGAATCACAGCTGCAAATTTACATATATTCAAGGTCCTCTCAAATAGTCAGAACACCAGCACATAAGAGTTGTGCATTTAAAAATGATGTCTGTAGGAAAAAAATTAATAAATCAGTGTGAGTCTGATGATGTCAGCACCACAATGATGCTAACCTATTGCAATTGTTTCCCTGGTTTGTCAAGATTATTTTCTCATGAAAGTTGAAAAATTAAGGGAAAAAAACCTAAACTAAATGGGCTGAACTAAGCAGGAGGAGTGTAATTTGCAGCAATCATTTCAACGATTCTGAATTTTACAATACATCTTTATTGATATAGTGCTATGACAACAGCCGCAGTTGTAACAAAGCGCTTTACAGAACAGTTAAGATAAAAAAACAAAATACGGTGATATAAAACAACACATAAGACATGGACAGTCATGCAAGTGAGTTCAGGGAAATATGGATCATCTTGAGGCCATACGTCCTTTAAGTCAAGTACAATACAACCATTTTAGTTTTTAACCTTTGATACTATATAAAACAAACCAGCATTTAATAATATGCTCGATGTGTACAGTACACGCTCCTATCACTATTTCTGTGGCCATCACGTTCACATGAAGATTCTGTGAGCGGTACCTGAATCCGTCGTTCATGCACCAGGTGTTCCAAGTAGAGAAGAAGAGCCTCCCTGTGCCTTTCCAGGTATGTAATGACATCCTCGGGATTCATGTCTGACTGGGCTTTGCCAACAGACCTCTTAGTGAAGATGTGGACAGCTGTCTATGAAGAAAAGTGAATGCCACGGGTTACCACTGCTCCTAAATTGCATGATACACGCTAGCCAATGAAAATGCTGTGGCCACAAGAACAGGAATGGAGAGGTATTTATTTCACAATTCGTTTATTATTCCGCTTGTGTCATATCATGAGTTTTTTTTTAAAGCTTTGGTTACCTTATTGAGCTACGTTGGAGAAACAATAGTTTTCTTTGGCTATGACCCGTCGTCATTTCACAACGAACTGAAAGTAACATCTGCAAGCAACTAATAGAGGTTGACCTACAGTGGGATTCTTGTGTAGGGCCCAGGTTGCAAACTTCCACACAAGGTCCACATCGGCAGTGGAGCTGAGAAAATCTACAATATACTCAAAGAGATCAGGTCTCGTAGAGTCCTGCAGTTCCCTGTCTGCAACCCGAATCCACATCTGGGGGTGAGGGGAAAAAAAGTGCGTGAAGAATTCCGTCCGATTGCATTGGTGTAGTTTCGCACGTGTGAGTTTACCTGAAGTGCCGCCTGATCCTGACCATTACAATGATAAAGCAGCCCAAGTGCAAAATATCTGGGACAGGGAGGAAGGAAAACGGTGCTTGATGAAACAAGATCTTTCCTGGGATATTTTTTCATACAAAGTATTGCGAGAAACACTACAAGGGTGGTAATAGGCAGCTGCATATGTGACAAAAAATACTGTTTGACGCGTTTGCCCTTATCAAGACATGAATTAACTCCGCATTCAAACTCACTGTCCATTGTTGCGATCGTGGCTGCATTCAAAGATTCAAACTTTGCTCTTCCATTTCTCCAGGGGACTCCTTGCAGGGAAGTCAGGTGCACCATAAATTAAATATTAAACACGAGGTCTAAAGTGCAGTCAAGTTTCAGTTTTATGGGAAAATGTTTGGGATGATCCATTTTATCGATTACTCTACACCATCTGCTCCAAAGCAGCGTGGAAAGGGATGGAAATCAAAACACAGAAAAAGCATACACACTTTTGATATTTCTCCAGCCAGGGGACACAGTCTGCGAGCAGGCAGGCGTTGTCTGATGCTAGCAGGTCGAGAAGGCTCTCGTGATTCTGTTCAGCGTACAACTTTAACAATGCCGTGTCCACATCCTCTCTGCAACCATTAACGACTTCTGTGCTTCGGACCTGCAAAGTGAGCAGCATAGGCATGTAAAATAAAATAGGAGGCACATGGATGCAAAACAACAAAAGCATTAAGCCTCTGACGAGAAAATTAAATAAAAGCAATCAAGTATGTTTAAAAAAAAAAGTTTTCTCTGTTACCTCTGTCAAATAAGTGATTAGGAATCTCTTGCATTTCAAGACTTTTTCCTGATCACCCTGTGCCAGGTGGTTGAGATCTGCAAACTCATGGAGAGGAGGGTGGCAGCGTGTGAAGGAAGATGAAGCTGGCAGGAGCAGCGGGTAGAGAGAGATCAGCTCACGCACATCCAGCTGACCTTTCCTGCAAATGAAACGCCAAAGAACGGAATGTGGTGGACGCCAACCGACTGCCCCTGACAACCTAACGTCACATAAAAACATTTACCTGAAATGTTCTTTTGCTTCTACAAACTGAAGTTGGCCAAACTGTATGAAGCCTGCCTGCTGCAGGATTCTTTTGTACAAAACCTGTGTAACCGTGTAGAAATTGAGATGAAAATTCATACTGTTGACATGATGTCATCGGTTGCAATACATGTCGTACACATGCAGATGATACTAGAAATTAATGATTGATCCTTTTTATATGGAAGATATTTTGGATAAAATGATATGGCACATTTATTAAAATATAACACATAATAAAGGGACTGTTTATTACCATGAACTTTTCTTTGGGAATACTTCTTTGTGCCCCCTCTGTTAGGACAAGTGCCTCCTCCACTCTGTGGCTGGCCAGTAAATCTTGGATTTGTCTCTCCAGCGGCAAGGGCACCATAACGTACACAGCTTTAGTGGACGCCACAATGACCTTTCCTAAGGACGAAAAACATAAATAAATAAAACAGCATCAGAACTCCACTGCTCTACACACTACCCATCATCCTGTTCAGACACCGTATGAAGATGAAGAAAAAAAGAACAGCAGGAAGATTCATGCCCGAGTACCTTCAAAGTCTTGCAAAATGCGCCCATCCCTGAATGAAAGTGTCTGCTTCAGCTGCTGATCCAACATGCTGTGGATGGTGATGAAGCTCTCATCCAAGGCCACCACATATGGGAAGCACACAGCCGCACCAATGACACTCTCGGACCAGTTGACGGGGGCCCGTTGAGAAGCCCCTTCCGCGTTGGCAAACATGCCTATCGGGAAGGACCGGGTGGAGATGTTCAAGAGACATGACAGGCCTTACTACCTCATTTGACCGTGATTGACATGAGGTCATGTTTCATTGATGACAGCTTGGTTAGTTAGACAGTTATGGAAAGGTGACAGACCTGATTGCCACAAAAAAAAAAACTGTAAAGGGGTGATGCAAGAGCCAAGGGGAAACCTGTTAAAAATTTTTGGAGGCGCTACGGATAAATGTGCAGATCAAGAAAAGCTTCTCCGTTTGAAGTTGTCTGCTTGCGTAGGTGTAATGACCGACCAGCAGACGGAGGTGCAATGAAAAAGCATGCCATGTGTGGTAGTTGGTGGTACCCACTTTGTTTTGTGTATTCTTGCCATGACAGGGCTGGAGGTCATGATTTTTCAACCACATGATTACATTATGGAAAAATGAAGCT
This sequence comes from Hippocampus kuda, assembly GCA_901007745.1. Taxonomy (NCBI): domain Eukaryota; kingdom Metazoa; phylum Chordata; class Actinopteri; order Syngnathiformes; family Syngnathidae; genus Hippocampus; species Hippocampus kuda. The sequence goes on along the minus strand of CAAKHF010010414.1, from coordinate 66,686 downwards.
TCAAAGATGCTTCATAAAGCAGTTCTTGTATTTTTACCTCCTCAAGATGGCACCCCATGTTCAACGTGTCATTCATTAAATTCCTTTCTCTAAAACAACAGTGCCATCAAGGAGACAAAAAAAATCGACAACTTGTTCATGAAGCATCTTTGAAGCTTCATTTTCCAATCACTAATTATTGAATAACAGAACGTTATAATCGCCATTGAGATGCTAGCAAGCCAAAAAACATTGACACAATATAGTGACTCTCATTGAAACTCATCATGACTCAACTTACCAAGACCACCTGGTGCCGCCAAGAGGAACTCCTCCCGAGCAATCCTTTTTACAATGGGTCTCCGCTCCTCACTGTTGTAAGGGAAAAGATCTTGTGCAGCTTCTGTGTTGTAGTTTAGGATCATGTACTGCGTCGCCAACGCCAGGCACAGGAAGTAACCATCGAGACTGACAGCACAGGGTTGCTCCGGCGTGCTCACCTCTTTGACCAGCTGTACCCTGTCCTCATAAACCATGTAAATTTGCACTGTCCTACGCTTCAAGGAAAGGACACCCATTTCCACGCAGAATGGATCACCGTTCACCGGATTCTCATTAATGCAGAATGTCGTCACACCTCTAATCCTGGCACCGCCTCCTGACGTTGACGGCACATTTTCCAGCGTCACCATGTCCACAAGAAAAACGATTCCATCGCAAAGGACTATGAGACGCTCCAAAGCAGAGGCGGCCCGCAGCTCTGCTACTGGCTTCTTAAGGCCCATGTATTTGTGCAGCAGTTTCTGAGCCGCGTAAGTCAGTCTCCCTTTGGTGGAAGTGAGCTCGTCGAGCAGGAAGTGGTGGATGAAGCAATCGTTGGTTCCCACGTACAAGTGTTTCCCACAACATTCTATACATTCAATGTTGATGCGAGCCTTGTCGCCCATGAGGAGGTCCCGCTCCACAGCCGGGATGAGCTCGAAGGCCTTCACGCTCATCTTGGTCGAGGCATTGGGACTAGAGGAAAAAAAAGAGTGGTAGGAATCATCTTATCTGTGAAAGAATGGTCAGTATGGAAAAAGACTACTATTAGTACAGTGATAATATCACGGCTAAATTATATTTTTAGCACATTTGAAGGGCCCAGATTCCATGTGAAATGTAAAAGGACAAACCCAGACTATTTCTTTGGCATGTCGACAACAATCGACTAAAATGAAAAAGTTCATTTTTAAAAAACATAAATATATGGGTCTTGAAGTGGACATTTTAGAAATCACTTTACAGCCATATTAATCCTCACATAATCGTTTGAAAGTTAAGATTAGAGTACACGTTTAGAGGACCACAACACCTTTGCTTGTTTTAATGCCCAGCCAATCTGCAACACACAGCCAGGCAAACAGAATCAGTAAGGCAGAAATGAAATCTATGTAGTTGATATGCTCTGCCATCCACAGTATTTAGCACTTGAATACAAGTACATGCAGGTTTACTGCATGATATCCTTGTACTATATATTCTGTATGAGTAACTGTCACAAACCTTATGTATCCTGACAGTACGAAATTCGTTCCCATTTTCTATTTGATACTATTTCATGTGTGACTTTTGAAAATGTTTCTGGTCCTGTTAAGCAGGCGACAGCACATATCAAAACAATAGCGACGCCCTTTTCAAGTGCTAACGCTCAGAATGTTAGTGCTAGCTAGCTTGTCAAATTCATGGACGCTAAGGTCAATCATGGCGTCTACTTGTTATTAACGCTGCTTAAATCTGACACAATTAGGGTGAAGAACGTAGTGCATCCACAAACTAGTGAGGAAATCTTGCCTCGTGTTTAATTCATTCAATAGGAAGCTAACGTTAGCCTTCACTGACTGCTCTCTGCTGCCAAAGCTAGCAATCGATATGGGACTTTTCATGGGGGTTATTAATCATATGATCAAACAGATATACACGCACACGCACACACACACACACACACACACACAGGGTGGCACTTATTGAAACAATGCAAATCTTTCCAACCAGCCTTTCTTCCCTGAAGACGATCTGCGTGTACCAACCCCCTGCCCAGTTTCCACACATGCTTGCTTGGCATAACTTACCACTCAAGACACCCTCGCTGAAGACGACAGACTGGAAACAGAGGAAAGCAATAGCACTACTCCTCCGCAAATAACCACGAAATATGCACACGAACAAATATCAAGATGTCCATTTTGACAGGTGACACAAAACCGCAAGAAGTGGCATGAATGGTGACGCTCGGTCTCGTCGATCCAGAATTAAACACCGCCCAGAGCATCTGACTCTCACTTGGATCTCACTATTCAGGATTGCGTTCAGGACCATTCAGCAACACGAATACGTCATTCTAAATGAAGCAGTTGAACGCTTGTTTCCCCGAAATCTCAGCAGAAAAAAATATTTCTGATATTAGGAAGATTTTTTTTATTATTTTAAATACGTTAAAATGATCTGATGTTTCTCTTCTGTTTTCAACATGTAATGAACTTTCTGTGTCTTGTCTCAAGTCCACGCCATTCCAAAGTGTCCCTGAACGCAACTCGCTTACTATTCACCCAAGATGCACCTGTTCGAATGAAGTGAAAAGCCATTTTGTTGCGTAAGCTAGCCGTTTGGGCAAAATTTAAATAAAAACAACGTGTTAACATGAATATCATGGACTTGTGACACACACCCTCACTATTTCACCTCTTTGATGTATTTTGCTATCTCAAGATGTTAAACTCGAACCAATTCGTCCGCGTAAGTCGTCATACGATTTGTGGATTAGCAATGATGCTAATGCTTTGCGGCGACGACGTTAAGTATGCTACAGTTACAGAAGCACACTGTCGCCTAGCCGGCTGCTCTTTATTGTTTTATTTGGTTGAGTAACCAAACATTACTCAGGGTTTTTTTCGCAGATGTTCTGTATAAAGCCCGCGGCGCATTTTCTTACGATCAAACGTACTTGGTTCAAGAATTACGCTTTATATGGTCACTAGGCGGCTGGGCAATCAAAGGGAAAAACTTGGCGAAAACACTTGGAAGGAGCAAGCGTTAAGCTTTTAAAGCTAATCTGATCATGGCCGAAGATACCAGACAGGACAAGAGGGCCAACTTCTCGGCTTTAACGGACACCAACGGGATGACCAGGACATCTTCCATGTCTTCCGGAAAATCTGTATCTTCCAAGAAATTAGTGATAAAAAATTTTAAAGGTATTGTTCTCAACACCATGTTAGCCACAGTAACCCCGTTTTATATTGACAGACAGGGTGAATGACCAGTCCCTCACAGTTAAAAGTCAACATATAATTTGATAACAGGTGTAAATTAGTTGCACATGTGGTGAGTCGGGCAATTCTCTAAAAGCCTCTAATGTGTAACTGTTGATCACGCTAATGTTATGATGTAACTTAACTGCATGCAGTTTCTTGCTGGACACCGCTGGCAACGTTTTGATGGTTTTGTAGCCCCTTCACCTGGGTTGAGTGTCATCCTTACACTATTAGAACTTTATGAGGCAACAGTTGGAATGCTAGCCTGTAAACAGATTATAGTCTATGAATTTGGCTAAAAATATCATACCACGTCAATTACTTAATCGTTGACGTTTGAATTAAACTGCAAATATCTAGCCGAAGTGGGCAGTCTTTATAAACCAGTCTATTTTAACGACCAGTCAAACCTATAATCAATGCTGTACTCTTATAATGAAGCACTACAACATTTTGGCTGTGTTTTTCTCATGACAGATCGGCCCAAATTAGCCGAGAATTACACTGAGGACACTTGGTTGAAACTGAGAGATGCAGTCAGTGCCATCCAGAACAGCACATCTATCAAGTACAACCTTGAAGAGCTCTATCAGGTTTGCTGTCATTTCATTGTCAATTAGTCTTTGTCAGGTGACTTGTATAGAGAGAAGCTGTTCCGTTTCAATCTGTTTTGATTCATCCGAAATTTTCAATGAACATTATCTACCATAGTTGATTGACTGATGTTTTTATATTTTTTTTCTTTCACCCTTGACTTGTTCTTTCTTGCCGAAGGCTGTGGAGAACATGTGTTCCTATAAAGTCTCCCCCAAATTGTACAAGCAGCTACGGCAGGTCTGTGAAGATCACGTGCAGGCCCAGATCTACCAGTTTAGAGAATATCCTTTTATTCGGCATGCTCAGACCGCTGAAATGTTGACAGTGTTGTTTTTTTCAACACCGGGGAGTCACTGTACTAAAGATCTGGATTTGTTGCTAAGGCATTTTGTATTCAAAATTATGCTCCTGAAAGAAAGAGTTGGACTCTTTTGACAGTCTCAGAGAGATGAATAATATATTCATATTTGTCATTTGTAATACTGGACTGCACTGCATCAGGTGCTAGTTTTGGTAATTTATTGACATAAGAGAGGCACGCCTCAATGCGAAGCTGTGCAGTTCTACAATGCTGTGATTACAACCACACAAAGTCCAGAAAAAAAACAAAAACGCTTTGAAAGATGACTTGAGGTCACATTTCCTCAATATTGACCTCACAGAATCTTTGGACAACATGTCTTTCCTGAAGAGGATGAATCGCTGCTGGCTGGATCACTGCCGGCAAACTGTATGTGTGTGATCAGCTCTTGTTACTTCATGGGAACGTTTGAGCGTCGATACTGGGTTGATACGAATGTTCTTCCTTGATCTTTCATATAGATCATGATACGAAGCATCTTTCTCTTCCTGGATCGCACATATGTCCTGCAAAGCTCCTTACTCCCATCCATCTGGTAATTGTCACCCTTGCAATTACTTTGTCGAGGTGAATGAGGAGAATTATTTTTTTTTTTGTTTTGTTGTGCCATTCAGGGATACTGGGCTGGAACTGTTTCGTGTCCACATTGTAAGTGATAGCGTTGTCCAGAAGCGTACGGTAGACGGCATTTTGGAGCAGATCGAACTTGAGCGGAATGGCGAGACAGCTGACCGCAGTTTGTTGAGAAGCCTGCTGGGAATGCTTTCGGACCTCCAGGTAGACCATTGACTGCCCGCCGTAGCGATAAGCAATGCCGTTTTACTTTTGTCCCATGTCTTTGCAGGTTTATAAAGTGTCTTTTGAAGAGAGATTTTTGTTTGAAACAAATCGCTTGTACGCCGCAGAGGGACAGCGGTTGATGCAAGACAGAGACGTGAGTGACACGGAGCATTCGTGAATCTGGAATGTTAGCGCGAATGAATGCAGGCGTGCCTTACCTTGTGCGTTTTCCACGCAACCAGGTGCCCGAGTACCTGCACCATGTGGCTCGTCGACTGGAGGAGGAGAACGATCGTATCATGAGCTACCTCGACCTGAGCACCCAGTAAGACGTGCATTCAATGTCATTCTGGTCAAATAATTTGGGTTTCCTCAGACTACACTGAAGTCATATGACATTACTATGGCGTTTAGGAAAGAGAAGTTATTTTGGTCATCGTAACTGACCGACAAAAGGAAACGTATCGTCTCATTTCATGTCAGACACTGAGGAAAAAAAGCCGAGTGTGTCTTCAGGTGTAAACGTACGGTTTCAACCGTAATTTATTTTATTTTATTTATTTACTTTTTTGTGTACGTGTTTTGTTGCATTTCCTTATGCTGTCTCCACTATCGTGTAGGAAACCTCTGATTAGCTGCGTTGAGAAACAACTTTTAGAAGAGCACATGAATGCAATTCTGCAGAAGGGTACGTTGGCCCAGAACATTACACTTACCTCTGTGCGCATTTTCAAAATTGTTTCACTTTCCTACTGAATGACCATATATACTGATTCGCCTTCACTGTGAAGGGATCTGTTGGGAAAATGGTTTTGTTTTGTTTGTTTTTTTCTAAAAGTGCACAGAAATGTCTACTTTGAATGACATCTTGTGTGACATTTTCACAGGTTTGAGCATTCTTTTGGATGGGAATCGTGTGACCGAGCTGGCCCTCCTTTACCAACTGTTCAGTAAGGTGGTGGGAGGACTGGCCACATTATTGCAGTTTTGGAGGGACTATATCAAGGTGTGCGCGTAACGTCCATCTGCAGTCACCCCCCCCCCCCAACACACACACACACAGTGCCGCTGACCTTCTAGTATGTACTTGATGTCCATAGTCCTTTGGTGGAGAGATTGTCTGTACCCCAGAGAAAGACCAGGACATGGTACAAGAGCTGCTGGACTTTAAGGACAAGATGGACAATGTGGCTCAGAGCTGCTTTGCGCGGAACGAGGGATTCATCAATGCCATGAAGGAGGCCTTTGAGACATTTATCAACAAGAGGCCCAACAAACCCGCAGAACTCATCGGTATGTCGGGTTTAAGAATCAATGTGATATGGATTTACTCTATTTTACAGAAAAAAATGGCTTCATTGTTCAAAATGTTTGGGTGGGAGTTATAGGTTGCATATTTGAGTGTTTTTTTTTTAACTTCACCTTTTATTAACCCTTTGCTTTCATTCCAGCTAAATACGTGGATTCTAAGTTAAGAGCTGGTAACAAGGAGGCTACAGAGGAAGAGCTCGAGAGAATTCTTGACAAGATCATGATCATTTTCCGCTTCATACACGGTGAGTTGCACATTTGAAGTGTTTGTTTTTCACTTTGGGCACTGACGGTCGGATGAGAGTTTTCATGCATTGCACGGCGAATGTGGCAAAACACCTCCTGGCAATATTGTACAACTCACTGTTGCATTCATTCCTGGGATGGAGTTGTTGCTTGCCGAAGTGACTACTGGTGTGCAGGGCACCCAAGATGGTTTGAACGCAAATAGAAACATGATGTGTCAGATGGAAATACGGTTTTCTCAGTCAAGTGCATTTATTGTCAGTCAACTCTTTAGATGGACTGAACACCCCTGTTGTCGCGCTTGCTTGTCTAGGCAAAGATGTTTTTGAAGCGTTTTACAAAAAAGACTTGGCCAAGCGTCTACTGGTTGGCAAGAGTGCTTCTGTCGATGCCGAAAAATCCATGCTCTCCAAGCTGAAACACGGTAAGTCTGCCGATATATCATTAGTATACATCTGTAACTTACTCTGTTGCATCCTGCTTTGGCCACGATATTCCAATTTGTGTCATGGCAAAGCTCCATAAAACTCTCTTCTATAGCATAGAAAAGCGTAGACATGTTTTGGCTGTTACGTTTGTGCCGTTGACTTCACACAGAATGTGGAGCGGCATTTACCAGCAAGCTCGAAGGGATGTTTAAGGACATGGAACTCTCCAAAGACATCATGATTCAGTTCAAACAGGTACTCTCACATTCTCTGTTTGCGTCAGGCCACTTTGAAAACGTAACGCGAGAATGTCCGCGGTCATTTCATGGCTGAAATTGTGGCGTTTCCTCTCAGTACATGCAAAACCAGAGTGAGCCGAGCAACATTGAACTAACAGTCAACATCCTGACCATGGGCTACTGGCCTTCATACTCGCCCATGGAAGTCCACTTGCCCCCAGAGGTAAGTACACTGAAATCATCATATTTATATTCCTCATTGTTTACATACCGTGCCTTGAAAAATGTTCATAGGCCTGGAACCTTTTGCCATATTGTGACCTTCCAATCAGTGCATTTTGTTCAAAATTTGATGTGATAAACAAACACCGATCACAGATAGCACATCACTTATGAAGTGGAACAAAAATGATATGTTTTTCAAGAGATTAACCTAATATGAAAATGAAGAATGTGGTGTGCATTTGAATTCTGCATTCTGATACGTTCCACGGCAATCACGTGCCTTCATAAGTTACAAAATAAGCAAATAGAATCTACTTGTGTATAATTGACACTTAAAGCTCATCACTATCGCCCCCTCCCTGCAGTCAAAATAACACGTATTTTTGTTGAATTTATAATACCTAATATTGCAATTAAGATGTAGCAGGCAGAATTATTGAAACAGCTCTGAATGGATCAGTATTGGGTTTTACAGCTACGCTACATTTTGCAGGCAGGCGCAAAGTCATGCCGAGTGATCAGTGGTTGACCCGTTATTGTACCTTGTGTGTTTATCTCATCTGACCTTGACGGTCCGGTTTTCTCTATTATTATTTTTTTTTTTTTTGAGATGGTAAAACTCCAGGAAGTGTTTAAGCTCTTCTACTTGGGGAAGCACAGTGGGAGGAAGCTGCAGTGGCAGCCCACGCTGGGCCACGCTGTCCTTAAGGCAGAGTTCAAAGACGTAAGTTCATTTGTGATCACAGCTCCGAAACTCAGCTTGTCTTGAGAACTTTATTCATCGATCGCCCTGCAGGGAAAGAAGGAGCTTCAGGTCTCCCTGTTCCAGACGTTAGTGCTGCTGATGTTCAATGAGGGAGAGGAATTCAGCATGGAAGAGATTGGCGCTGCCACGGGTATAGGTTAGTGGGGTTTGCTTATTGCCTCAATCATTTAGCAGGCGAGTCAGTAGACGCGCCCGAGGGACACCTTAGCTTTTCTCTTCCCGCACAGAGGAGGGCGAGCTCAGGCGTACGTTGCAGTCGCTGGCCTGTGGAAAAGCCCGCGTCCTAAACAAGATTCCACGGGGAAAAGATGTGGAGGACGGAGACCGCTTTGATTTCAATAATGAGTTCAAACACAAACTCTTCCGCATCAAGATCAACCAGATCCAAATGAAAGAAACTGTAAGAACACATTTCATGTCGGGCCCATTCTCAAAGTCGGCGCTCGCTTTGCGATGAAATGGCATTTTCCTTGTAGGTAGAGGAGCAGGTCAGCACCACAGAGCGGGTGTTTCAAGACCGGCAGTATCAGATTGATGCAGCTGTGGTGCGCATCATGAAGATGAGGAAGACACTCAGTCACAATTTACTTGTGTCAGAGCTCTACAACCAGTTGAAGTTCCCCGTCAAGGTGACAACTACGAGTCTAAAACTTGTCTCTACACACGGTCACAAAGCTCATTCGCCTCTGACTGACTCTTCTCCCCGCAGCCCGGCGACTTGAAAAAGCGTATTGAGTCCCTCATCGACAGAGACTACATGGAACGTGACAAGGAGACGCCAAACCAGTACCACTATGTTGCCTGAGGGGGCAGCACTGAGTAGCCATGTTTTTGTGAAGTGTTGGGCTGGTCCCCAAAGCAGCCCCGCAGTCCTTCAGCCGCCGAGTTTATTCTTGGTGCCACGACATTGGGTGCAGCAACAAGGTCCCAAGAGTCGAGACTTGGCTGGGTTCTGTCTCGCACGCGATGGCTCTGGGCTCTGCCATGGGAGTTAAGTCCAAGAGGAGGCTGGAGGAGTGATCCAGATTGTTTGTTTGGTTAAAAAAAAAAAATAAGACAAGCACTTTCCTTTCACTTTGCTTTGTTTTATTGCTGTGGGAGGGGATTTTTTTGTTTGTTTGTTTTCCCTCTATTGCTCTGCTCTGAAGTCATTTCAGGATGGCTTTTGTTTTGTAGAAGTTTTATGTTTTAAGTGTTTAATTTCTTCCCCAAGAAGTTATCTCCGAGTTTGATTGTTACTGATGTGAAGCGAGGGTTGTGGCTGATGACAATGTAGGTGTTTTACCAAATTGCTCAATGTCATGTGCAAAAATTTTTTTTTTCGTTTTGAGATTAAATTGTTTTCAATGTATTGACAAAAGTAAATAAATGGATATTCAATGAGTGATTTGACACCTAAGTGCTGTTATTTTTCTGGAGGATTCAACTGACGCTGTTTTTTTTCTCTATGTAGTGTGAATTGTGCAACATACCGAAATCTACTATGGAGCAATTTAAGTTTAATGTTTGAAAAGTGCCTTATCTGCCGTTCAAAATGTTGTCGATATGTGAGGAGAATGTTGCAAGATTCTGCAAAGTGTTGAAGCGCAGCATTAAAGCAGTCTGCGTTCCTGCTGGGGTTTTACACTCCCTCGTGAATTGATGCCTGTCAGCTGACTTAACCACAATACATGCACTTTGCACTTGTGTGTGTGAGAGAGAGAGAGAAACAGAAGACTGTCTCATGCTTTCTACAACCCAACATAGTGAGTACAGTAAAATGCAATCCAATAGGACAATACTGGGATGTCAAAAGTTCTTTATTTACTTTCTGAATTAATTTCTTTGTATTGGTTTCTTTTCAGCTAATTATGGGAATTTTTGTATTACATTTACCTCGTCCCAAGGCAATAATACTTATGGGTTGTGGTTAACGAAAAAGTAAAACTGTATTTCACAAACTTATGCATTGTTGACTTGTAAATTCTGAGAAGCATGTTGAGAAATTGAAAATGTAAAGACCTCCATATCAAGCTGTGCTTCAAATGAAGTTCCTATAGGACCTAATGTGAACTGAAAGTATATATGTTCATGGCTAGCAATTATGAGCAGAGTGTAATGATAATTTGTATGTTAGTCTAACCCAGGGGTCACCAATCCAGTACCAACAGGCACCAGGTAGCCCAAGCCGCCCAAGGACCGGCCTGTTCTAAAAATAGTTTACCAGTGATGCGAGATTATTCAAGGAATGTTGTTGAAGTGATCATTTGAACATGTAAAGCCTGGCAAAGATTCATGAAAATAATGTTTTGCATATGGTGTTTATCTGTTCACAAATTATTGACAGATCATCAAAAACGTAAGCGTCTTCAGATAAATTAATATCATTAATTATTAATAATAATATGACAAGCTTATTTGAGCAAATTTGTTATGTCGGAAGCCTGGAACAAACTGGCAGCCCTTCACATTAACAAGTCGCTCTCACAGTTACTTTCCAAAAAACGTTCAAGTATCGCGTGGACGGCGCTCGGGGGACGCGTTCACGTGACATGCTAGCTGCGGACGCTACCAGCTCACGTGACGTCACATAGCTTTCAGTTGCAGACTGAGCAGTCGCTCTTTGACGTATAGAGGGAAGGCTGTTAAAACCGGCGTGGTGTTAAATCATTCTCACCTACGCCAACCGCGAAGAAGAAGAGGAAGAAGGAGCCATCGGATCCAGCGTCGCTTAATTTGACAGTGGGCCAACTGACGTGCACATTTCCGTACGGAGGTCCCACCTGCGAGTGAGGAGCGGCGGCCGAGCAGCATCCCTCGCTCCACCTCGACAGCCTTTCCGCGTCTTTGTGACACAAACGTTCAACCGAGTTCTGCATATTAGTAGCCTCTGCCGTGGCACGACGGAAAGGATGAAGCTCTCCATGGCTTCTGGCTCGCTGTTGCTGCTCACATGGTTTGCCGTGTTGGGTGAGTATTTTTGCGCAATAAGTGAACAGCTGCTGGATGACCAGTGGCGTGATCGGCTAGCAGAGAATGCTACATGTTAATGTTCGCTACTAATTTTGGTGAGCAAACCTAATTGGCCCACAATATGTCGCAAAGTGGACTAACTTAACATATGTTAGTTATTGACCAACATATATCGTTCCTCACCCACATTTGGTCATTTGTGATTCAAAAAGAACGTATTTCCTCAACTGAATAGCAAGAGCGTTCCTATTTGTCTAAAGTCCTGTCGGTTTTGAAACAAAATGCCGTCAAAGTCGATCACAATACACGAGAAGTCTCTGGACTAATTGTTTTGTGTTGTAATTTGTCATGCAAGTTGTATCGATTTTGCGCAACAGCAGCAGCTTTGTCATCTGAGAGCTTCATGTGACTTCTGTGTGCTGCTTTGTGTTGCGTAGACAACGATGCGCTACTTCTGATTTTTATATTGCGTTTAGTATCAGTTCCAGTTGCCGACCAAGAGCAGAAATACAAGCCAATCTAATTCTAGCTTTCTTGTTAATGAATATGTCATTGTTTATTACAGTGACATTTAGATACAAATCGACATCTCAAATCAAAAAAGCAAAGTCGTGTCATTTTTGTGTTTGGTTACTCTGTTGTGTAAACTGCGTGTGTTGACGTGGTGAACGGAGGTGGCAGTCGGTTCAAATTTCAGCAGGCAGTGCTGAAACGATGGTATGATGGGGGTTGGGAGAGTACTGAATATTGAGTCCATAGTCACAGAGAAATAATGATAAGAATGAATGAATATGGCCAGTCGGCTGTGGAATGTCAGTTCCAGTACCACTGTACCCGCGTTTACATGGTGGGTAACACACAGCCAATAATCATCTCTTCTTTTTAATTGTAAATCAGTAAGTTGTAGTAGGGGCGTAATTTGTTAACATAATTTTCCACTCTGAACTCCTAGATGTATTTTATTTATTGACAACTCAACATAGAAATAAGTGACATAAAAAGCACTATATACTCAATAGAGGAAGCGAAAGGGGTCGTGGTCACTTGCTGATGCGATGTGAAATGTTTCAATTCAATCGGGACACTCCTTTGCATATTGCTTTATTAGTAGGAGGGTGAGTTTTTTTAAGGTTATTAGCAGAGCTTCGATTCACCCCCCAAATCCTGATTGTGTTTTTTTGTTTTGATGTCGACAAGTAAGTTCTAAATAGATTTGTATATTTTGCACTTTTCCAGGCATTAAAAAAAACACCTCATTGTGAAACATGAAAAATCCAATAAGATTGAAATGGAAAATGGAGTCCACTTGCAGGTACTGGTACTAATATATGATACTTTGTATATTGCAGGCTTCCTTCAGGCTGTTACTCTTGAAGTGAGGGAGAGGAACTCCACATGCATCAAGGCTGAGCTATCTGCAGTGTTCTCCATCACCTACAACACCTCCAGCAGCCCGGTACGTACAGCCGCGGATACAATTTTTCCAGCTATAACCGATACATTTGAACTTCCACCGAACATCCATTACGATTCTCAATCAATCCCTTGTCTTCCCTCAGAGAACTGTGCAGGTTCCGCTGCCCGACACCACCACCGTTGACCTAGCAAGCAGCTCATGTGGTTCAGTTGCCGGCACGCCGGCGCTAGTGGCAACGTTTGGATCTGGACATGCCCTGGGGCTGAGCTTCTCAACCAATGGAAGTCTTTACAGCCTGGCTGCCCTGATGCTGCAGTACAACCTCAGCGACTCCTCCATCTTCGCCGAGGCCAACAGCTCTGGTGAGAATTGGCACGACAACAAATTGCACAGAAGGCTTGTGGACCTCCACCAAGGTGGTGATTTTTTTTTGTGTGCATCCATCTCATGATGGGTATTGTTGTGAAAATTTTGGCGATAAAAGGTCAGCATAGAATAAGGTTTATGACAGTTTATGATTCTTAACTTTAGAGGGTAATAATCGACTCATAGACTTTACAATTGACTAACGTGGTACCAGATATTTGGCCCTGTCTTACTGCTCTTTTTGAAAAATGTCATTCATTTGGAGTAAAATTGAAATCATTTTTCAGGAAACAAGATCCACTTGTTTGAAAACTAATTTTGATTTACTGTCTTCCTTTTTCTGTCTTTCTTTTTTTTTTTTTAAACCTTCAGCTGTGGTAACTGTCACGTCAGCTTCTCCCGGCATCTGGGCAGCAATCAACACCACCTACCATTGTGTGAGCGCCACCTCTGTCGTACTTGGGGACCAAACAGTCACCTTTTCTGAGATGAGACTTGAAGCATACATGCCAGGGAATGGTCTGAGTTCAGATGGTATGACATTTCTGCTGTCCACAATTCTGTTCAATTTTATCACTGCGCCTGCCAAGTCCCAAAACGATCCTTGCTTTGTTTCTTCAGAAACAATATGTGCAGCAGATCAGGCTCAGACGACCACAACCACTCCCACCACCACTGCCCGTACTCCAACCACAGCGTCTCCAGCCCCCACAACACCCGGACCTCCTGAACGGGGAATTTACTCCATTAGCAACAGCAACGGCACAGTTTGCTTCTTGGCCCAAATGGGGCTTCAGCTCAATGTCTCCTATGTCTCCCAATCTCAGAATAAGGTAGTGCAAGGGCCACTCTGTAATGTTCGACCATTTTCCGATTAGTGATGCATCGGATTTGTTTCGCTTTGTTTTTATTTTTTATTTATTTATTTTCAGACTGTCCAAGAATATTTTAATCTCACTCCTAATCTGACAAATTCTTCCGGATCCTGTGAAGACAACAGCGCTACCTTGGTTCTGGCTCAGGGCCGGACTACCACACTCAGCCTCATCTTTACCCTGGTAACTGTACACCGAGCACTGCTGTCTCCGCTACTCACGGTTTGTTGCGTGGACTAATCCAGACCGTCTCAACAGAATTCCACAGCCAACAAATACCACCTCAGCGGGATAAACGTGCTCGCCAATTGGTCTGATATGATAGGTATCGAAGCAACATGTTGCACGTCGATCCAAATTCAATTTCAAGCGTGCCTCAGGGTTGTCTCTTTTCCAGCGCCCTTTTCAGCCGAGAACACCAGTCTGGACTACCTACGGACCACGCTGGGACGTTCCTACATGTGTAATACGGAGCAAACACTGGCTGTGGTGCCGAGCTTCTCTCTTAACACATTTAAGCTGCGGGTTCAAGCCTTTGGCGTCACCACCAACCAGTTTGCCACAGGTACCTATTGGGTTTCTTGTGTGTGTGTGTGTGTGTGTGTGTGTGTGTGTGTGTGTGTGTGTGTGTGTGTGTGTGTGTGTGTGTGTGTGTGCGTGCGTACTCTTTTGACCTGAGGTCAGGGGTGCCCAAGTCCGGTCCTGGAGAGGCCCTTATCCAGCCTGTTGTTGATGTATTCTTCCTTTGACTGAATCAGATGCGTTGGAGGAGGGAGACATCTAAAACAAGCTGGATAAGGGCCCTCAAGGACTGGACTTGGGCACCCCTGCCTTAAGTCTTTATTTTAAAATTTGTTGTCAGTGCCGATCGTGTTGAAACTACCGTATTTTCCACACTAAAAGGCGCACTTGATTATGAGGTGCACCTTCAATGAATGGCCTATTTTTGTAATTTTTTTCATACATAAGACGCAATCTACAATGCATCCACTAGATGGAGCTTCGCTCAAGGAAATGACAACGTAACACCACACCCTGATTTATATAACGACGATCAGATGTCAGTAAAACGTATTTAATAAAGCAGTGACACAGTTCACTTAACCAACAGCAAATTATAACATTGACTCATTAACGTAGAACTCTTGCCGCTGCGCTATTTCCGTGTTCAACTCTTAACCGATTGCTTTAAGTTTGAACTCTGCGTTGTCAGCATGTCTCGAGCAAGGAGCCATTTTGCTCCTAAGGCCTAAGGCGTGCTGGGAGCTTTTAAGAAAATGGAAGATTTTTCGGTGCGCCTTATAGTGCGGAAAATACGGTAATCGGACACATCAGCATTCTAGATTGTCACAAATCTCTCCACCTCCTCGCCGGTCTCCAGCGGAGGATTGTCAAATGGATCAAGATGAGATGCTGATCCCCATCATCGTTGGCGCGGCCCTTGCCGGTCTTGTGCTGGTTGTCCTCATTGCATACCTAATAGGGCGCAAGAGGAGCCACGCCGGATACCAGACCATCTGAACCAGAACCCTCATCCAAGGGAAACACCACAGAGTGAGTGTGAGGTGTAACAGTGAAGCGGCCAAACTGCAGGCACAAGCGTTAAGTCAGTGGAAACAAGTGTTTCTAAGTCTGCGTGTTGTTTCACAATATTTGGAGATTACATAATTTTTCCCCTGGATGATAAAGAAAAGCCGAATGCAACCAAGTGGGCATCAAGATTGAGTCCGGAATCGAGGCAGCATGTTGACCATGACCTTTTTGGGGGATGTTTCCATGACGGAAATTCTTCTTTTTTGTGTCAAATGTGTTTGTCTTCAGCTGAGTAAAGTATTTATAAATCTTGTCTTCTCCTGCTACTTAAGAGACAGAGAGGGAATATGATGAACTAAAGGTGTGATTTATTGTTAGCGGCTGGAATTGCTCTTTTGGTCAGCTAAGAATGTGTATATTCAAATGTTAAGGATTGATTGGCAGCGAATCTCCCATGAGCAGGTGATGATGATGATCCTAGTCAGCGAATGCTCTGATGTTTCCCCTTCCCCTGATGCTTTGCGGTGAAGCTGTCTTTTACATTTGTATTTTTATTATTTTTAATCGGTGTGTGTGGTGGTCCAACAATCCAAGCGCTGCCTTGCGGGTTCGTGGGGTTTTTTTTCCTTTTTTTTCATTGCCGATACCCTCAACATCCACAAAAAGTGTTCATAAAAACTGATGATTTGATCTTTATTTTTTTATAGAAAATACTTTCAAGTCATTTTTGCATTGTGCATCCTACTGAAACATAATAAACATTTGGGTGGTGATTCCTTTTGAGTATACAGCGTGCGCAAGAGAGTGGGATTTGTTCTGTCATGTCCGTTTAACAGCGTTGAACTGAGTAATTCAACAGCAGAGATAATAAGATCGATACCAAGGTTATTTTGGGAGTACTGAAACAATATCTGGCTTGAGAACGCCGCAACGAACAAATTGGACACACCATTCCTGGAATCACATCAGCAGGAGTGTTATATTTTGGTCAGTGAGGTGAATGACGGACAAAACACATGAAATGTACGATCCTGAAGTTCGAGTCATCTTTACAATTCCCATTCATGTTGCAAGCTCATCGACAGTTACCATTTCATCCACCTCAAAGAATTTGTCAACGCAGCAAGGGATACCAAAAATACATCGGGCGTGCCTCTTGGCCGTGCTCAAAGTGTACAAAGCAAATAAATGAAACCTGGATTTTGACAGCTGTTGAGCAGACCCGGAGTACAATGCCTGATCTCAAGTATAAACCCAAAAAAAGAGAGTGACTTTCATGATGCTATAAATATTAAAAAAAAAAATTCCATTTATGTTGGAACTGAAATGATGTTTAAGATGGAATCAATGCATGGAGGTCAAGCCATAGCAAGTTGTTTGGTCCTTCCAGTGGAATTTTCAGAGCAAACTGAATTCATTCGGCCTCCTCAGCGATGACTCGTGCTCGACATGCTGCTCTGAGCTTAGTCAATGTTGCAATGGATAGACTTCCGGGCTCAGTAAAGATTTTCTAGGTAGGGGAAAAAAAAAAAGAAAAAAGGATGAAGCGGATGACTTTGGCACTGTTGTCTTTTTACTCCGTCTTGTCTTACCTGCATGAAAGGGTGGCATTCTTCCACAAACGCCCCACGTGTGATCTGTTTGAAGATTTGGCATATGTCTGGCAGGGACTGAGCTTGTTCAATTAAATCTCTGTAGTGATGAATCAGTGTCAGCGCTACACGGAACAGGATTTTCGAGCCCTCGTAGAACAGGCAATCCCAAATTCGTAGAACTGTCTGCAAGCGAAGGTCATTGAGGACATCCAAGTAGTTATAACAAGGTTGATGGCACAAAAACGGTGTGTTATGAATCATTAAGAATATGAATTAAAAACTGCACTCTGAACGAATTCATTCGAGCCTTGTGATGGGAAAATGAAGCTTCAAATTTGCTTCATGAGCTAGTTATACATTTTGACTCCTCTAGATGGCAGTGTTGGTTTAAATAAAAAGCGTTTAACAAAGGGCAAGTTACTCTTTAACACGGAGTGCCACATCTACAAGAGTAAAAAAAATATATACAACTGGTTCATGAAGCATATTTGAAGCTTCATTTTCCCCATCACTACTAGAGCCCTCACCTCCACAGGCAGAATGTCTATGAAGAGACAGATGAACCATCGTGACGCCACAAGAGTCCACATGACGTTATGATCCATCATGGCCTTCCACACTCGGGGGGACTTAACTCTGACTAACTCCCCCAACACCTCCTGGTCCGTCTTCAAGCCAAGCATGGCCGGACTGTAGTAGTCTGCCATCAGACATGTACGTACGTAGGTCATGTAAACAAAGCCATTCTTCATGAAGCAATAAATAGTAAGACAACGCGCGTACACACACTGTAGGTAACAATGACTCAACACCTGGTAAGATTCTGCCAAGGAGTGCGTCCATCAGCCAGAAAGACTTCTCTTCATCTTTTGTGACGATAAGCAGATAGCCAGCTATAAAATTCATGCCCTGAGTCCAAATCAAAAGACATGTGACATGACAAAATACTCGAATCTAATCAAAACAAGAGACTACTGGACATGAAGAAAACCTGGGATGCTAAACGTTGAATGAAAGGATACATTTACAATGCAAAGTAGGATTCTACGATGTGCTGAAAGAGATTTCCATTCCAAATACAAAGCAATGACAACGGACGTGTTAACATTGTCGTCGAGACAAAGTATTTACCTGGATGTGCTGTTCTGATGGTTAATTTTTAAACTTGGACTATGTCACCCCATGATGTAATTTTTCCAAAGCATTTTTTAACTGATTTGTTTATTACCTGACAATAACCCACAGCGGCATTGTGGTGACCGTAAGCCAGCAGCACATTGTACAAAGCTTTCTGCAGACACGGGTTAGACGTCTTTCGAAATTGCACATTGTCTGGAAATGTCCGGTTCAAGTCTGGGAAATAAATAAATAACCATAATAATCAATCTGACCTCTGCCATGAGGTTTACCGTGAATAAAAGTTACCACAGGCTAACTAACCTGTGCAGATGGTCTCCACCAGTTTGGGGTCATGCTGAGCTCCAAGCAGGGCCTGGTAGTAGCCTGGGTTTTTTTCTAACTGCTCTTGAGCGCCACTCGCCGCCATCCAAACCAGAGCCCGGTGCTCATTGGGCACCCCCTTACGTATGTAACGCTTGACTGTAGCGGAAGGGAAATGGCAGTTGACTGTGTGCAAGACGAGCCCGTCGTGACACTTGCGCGTTTCACGCACTCACATTTCACATTCCGCTGCACCTTGCGTTTGCTCTTCAGTAGTTTGGACCACTTGATGGACCTTTGAGTGAGCACAACAAGATACTCGGACATCAGCTCTTCATATGACTCGTAGTCAAAGTCTTCTGGGCGTTCAAAGCCATATGGATCCACCCTGGGCGAAATATGGCAAAATGAGGGTTAATACTTGTTAGCGCAACACTCTCGGAATGGGCCTACACTTGTGTGCTGCGCTAGTATTTTGGTTGAGACTTTTTCAACAAATATGGAAACCCACCAAATATTCAGTTGAAGTGCATTTTGAAGTCTGCCCACTGAACCGGAGTGGATTTATTTTGAACAGCAGAATGCTTTGTCTAGTCCCCTTACCTAAATATACTTTGCTATAGTGAGAGTGGATGGCTTGAAGCAGGAACTTTAAGAAGATTACATAACAGGATAAGCGTTCTTAACACTTTAACAAGAGTGACTACTTCTCTATAAGAATGAAGCACTTTATTCACATACATGACATGTGTTTTGAAGAGGCCCAACAAGATTTTCATGTGAATCACCTGACTAGAATGTAAAGACAAAACAGTATTTAAAATGTCACGAGTGTGTGTAGAAGGTGATCAAGTCAACTCAGGATGTCCGTATTGCCATAACAAAGGTAAGGCTTCGGTGACGCAGGTAACAGTTGGGAAATAATTCCCCTTTTAACTTTGACAATTGTTGATTTTGAATTGGATGAGAACAAAATGTTCACACATGGTGAATGTTTGTTTGTTTGTTTGTTTTTTTTTGCAAAGAAGTGTCACACGAATTCACCTGACCAGTTTTTGCGACTTTTCCATCGTGTTCCATTTTCAACTAGTCAGGCAATTTCATCTGTAGCTGCTTTGCAAACATGCAAATAAATACAGAATGTACTTTTTGGATTTGCTGGCATGAATGAGCGAAAATCAAACATGTATGTGGTGATACATCTTCTTGTAAGACTGGGTAAATTTCACTCAATTACATTTATGGGAAGGAAACTGTGCTTTGTCGCATTCACTATACGAGTTCAAGCATAATCATTTTCGATCAGACATTCTTTGAAACAAAAGCAATTAACACTGTCCCTGCTTGTATTGAATCCACCATTTTTTTGTATTAATCTGAATGTAGAGCGTTCTTTGCATGTATGTAAATGCGAAATTGATTTCTATAATCTCAAATTGCATATGCTAAATAAAGTTCTGGTAAAAAATGTAAATAAACACTAAAGAAGAATTTTGGGTGACCATGACGACAGTTAAGTTTTCTTCGGCATTGAATATCACAGCTCAAGTTTTGCGTTCGTGTAGAAATCAATGAGAGTTTTTAAAAGTTGAAGTTACCTGTTCACTCTGTCTTTGGCTGTGTCGCCGGTGGAGTTCGTCTTGTTCCTCTCCATGCTTTCTCCTTTCCTCGCTTCTGTTCCTTTCTGCCTTCTTTGCCCACCGGTGTATTTACAGACTGCGTTCGATTAAAAGCTGCACGTTGAGTTTCAGGTGTTTGTTTTTTTTTTTCTCTCGAACTGGAGGTATACGCTGCACGCTATTCTTAACAACGGGACACGTTGGAAAAGAATTTTTCCTTCATTTATCGTTTTCTTTCTTCGCCGCGCTTAAGAAAATCGCTCACTCGTTTGCTTCGCAGATTCCCAGTCCGCCATTCTGGCTGCCATATGGCGAGAACTTTTGAGTTTGACTTTTACAGCCATTCACAACATGCACCTGCTGCTTGTTTCTTCGCGACCTCGGAATACAAAGAATGGCCTGCCAAAGAGCTCGATTCACCAATGCAATCCGAATCCAGACATAAAGACCGGAGGTTGGCTGCCTGGCGATGCCAACTGAAGATCTTCCTTAAGCTTCCGGAGAAGTCCGTGGGAAGAAGGTTACACACGCGTGACGCTCGTCCCGGGATCGACAAACACATTCACACACACTCCAGTCACATCTCATGGTGCCTTCAAGGGAATCAGGTAAAATCGCCCGCTTTCTCCCTCCCAATACTACCTTGTCCATGGCAACAAATTAGTAGATTCTGATCTATTACAGAGTAAATATTTGCATTTAAAACAAGCGTGCTTTACTGAGTGTGTCTTGCGCAAATTATTTCTTTGGCGCTGTTTTTAACCTAATAAAAAACGTTGTCCGATTGTCCGTACCATGAAATTTTGAACGACCTGTCGCGACCCACCCATTTTGAGAATCACGGGTTTAAGTTTTGTAGCGCACACACTCTAGCTTGCCCTTTGGACTTATTGTCTATTAAAAAACGAATAATACAGCACTTGTTTTAACATTTGAGTAGTGTGAGTGAGAGAAAGTCAAGCAAAAACAAGACCCGTTGTTTATGACAAAACTCATTCAGAGCGTCTTCTGCATAAGCGTCTATATTAGTGATGATATTGTGGTCAAGAGTTAGGTTGCAAACAATAAAATGCATAAATCAGAGTGATAAAGAGGATCAAACATTGCACTTCTGATAATACATCTTTTAAAATATAGTACGATCTACACGGGTTGGGCTCAACCACTTGAGGGCGACATTGACAAAAAAATTGTACTCTGCAGTCGTCCACTTTAATTGAAGCGAGCAAAAAAAAAAATCATGATTAGATTAGTCAGTATTATCGGATATTTTACAGCACAGGAATAAGTACAGTAGTCGTTTGGCTTCTACCATCTGGGGCACATAACAGAAAGCAAACAGTCCACGGGACAGCGATGTTTTGTCAACTACATATTGGACTAGGGCACAAGTAGGGGCACCTTTTTTTTTTTTTTTTTTTTCAAAATCCGGCTCGGTAAGGTGTTTTCCATGAATAAGGTGATTTTTTTTCTTTTCTTTTTTGCGGGTTGTCAAGGTTTTGTATTTTAATGGGGGGAAATACCAAACAAATCAAAATAAAACACCTTCAATACCAACAATTATTTCTATGACTTGAACTTCGAAATGCCATTTAATGTGAGCACACAGTTCACACGTGACACACAAACATTTTTGACAGTCTCACTCCAATTGACTACTAGCGTATGGTAGAAATAGAAAATGGTTAGGAAAAAGCAAAGTGAGTTATTTTTCATATGGTCTGATTAAGTTGCCTGTCGCCCAAGTCATCAAAATACAGCAGTTGTATTCAATTAAAAATGCTATAATTTCACATGTATAATTGAGAATGATATCCAAATGTCACATTACAATATGATCACCATTTGAACCTGACAATACGATAATTATCATGATATTGTGGGGAAATTGGTCACAATACTGGTCCGTTATTTGATGGACATATGATGCTTTTACGAACGTAACATGACGGCGATGATATCACGGCAATTTTCATTTTGCGATATCACCGTTATCGTTACATCCGTCTGGATGATTCCCAGCAATCTAGAAGGTAAATGTGTCAGTAAATCGTATGACCTTGGGTTTATATGTTTGTTTGACAGCCGGGTCGCCGTAGTTTATCGACGTATACTTTGCTCTCTGAGTTTTGCTGGTCATCGGAAATTGACTTTGAGCCGGTGACGCTAGCATACCGACAACGGGCTCAGATGTTTGTCCGCTCTGTGGTAGGACTTCCGTGTCTCTCATTTCTGCTGTTATCGCGCCGCCTTTAACTTCATGCTGATCACGTTTTTGCCGAAATGTTCTTTCTGTTTTATTTTCTTCTGCTGCGTGAACACTTTGTACCTTGATGTCCTGTAAAGTGCCCTTTGTGCTCAATCCGGCTCCAATAACATTTGTAGAACAGTTCCAGGGTGAAGTCGCCATTTGTGCCAAAAGAGATTCTGAGTGTTGAGCATAATCCTGTTGAGCATCAAATCTACAAATGTGTGGCACAGTGTAATGGGGCAGTCCTCTTTGGCTAGCTGCATGTCTGCGTCGATTTGTGTCATCCATCAGCTCTTTCCCCATCAAGCTATAGTCTGTACCAATGGAGGGTCTCCCAAAATATGTATCTTCTATTTGTTTTGTGTCAGGAGTATCTGAAGTCTCGTGTTTACGTCTCTTGAAGTATTGCTTTGGCGAAGAATCCCCACATGTGGACCATAGCATGGAGCATGGTAGCACGATGGTCGTATGGCACTTCAGGGGCGCGTCACTGTGCAGAACAAGCCTGCAGGGCCCAGGGAGGCACCACTGCGTTACACATCGAAATGGGATTATCTCTTGACTGGCGTAGTTCAGCTTTACCGTGGTCCAAATATTTTCTTCTCCCTCGCAGTGTATTTCACCAGAACTCCCGCAGTGCGCATCACTTCTGATGTTGTGTAATAAAATGAAACTGTTGTCATCCGAATGTGGCGGAATTTGCCCTCCTTTCAAGTTCAGGCGTACCTTCTCCTCAGGGTTTTGTGGCCCCTCAGCTGTTCTCTGATTTGCTTTCGACCACGTACGTAAACTTTTCGATGGCACTTTTTTACCTTGGCTTTGTTTGAGATCGTTTGCATCCACTGCTGGGTTGTGCCCCTTTTCACAGCAAGCAACCCGCTGCTTTACGCTGACTATTCCAGGAGGTCTCTCGCTTGGCCATTTTGATTTGATCCCCTTTGACACAATGGCCATGCTATCAAACTTCTCCAACAAGGAGGACAGAAGGATTCCTTTTCCAATGAGTCTCGAGTTCATTGGCCGCTTTGACGTCTCCAGTCCCATTTCCTTCTGCTCGGTCATGGCAAACTTGGCCACAGTATCTTTGACGATGCCACCTCGCTTCCGCTTGTGCTCTCTTCTGTCTTTGTTGTTTTTGCTCATTGCACGCACACCATCTTGCCTGTGATTTTGAGCACCCGCCGTTCCTCCGCTGAATGAAAGCGTTCCGACCTCCCTTCTGTTTGTCAGAGGCGGCTTTGGGGTAGACCTTATGAATTTGGACTGGAGCAGCCGGAATGTGGTAAGGCGCCGGGGTGTTGGGTCTTCTACTCTTTCACCTCCTCCAGACATACTTTCAAATCTCTCTTGTGGTTGCACGCACCATTTTTTTCCTGGGATCTTACACCTGTTTTCAGAAGTCTCTCTTTTGCTCATTTTATCAGGTGCATAAATCACCGGCATGTGACTTGTATTAAGTTCAGGCTGCTTAACCAAAGTCCGGATTCCCCGATCAATCTCTGGACACCCTCTCTTTCTCGGAAAGGAGGTTTTGAAAACTAGCTCATCCCCGTCTTGGGTTGTGGTGGTCTTATCGGAGAGGTCCTGTGTCAGGTATTGCAGGAGATTCTCCAGAATCCCTCGGAGTACTGGACGACAGGCACGGTCTCTGAGTAACTTCCTCAACATACTGGCATCGGGGATGATACGGGCTTTCTGAGAATCTGGTCTATAGAGAATAGAGGATATGCAAAACTTAATCCACATGATTGATATGTCCAGATTAGCAGATAGAACACAGCTATGACGTTTTCTTTGTACTAGCTGTGCTTTTTGAAGTAAGTACGGTCCTCATGCACGGAATCAAGTTTTCTCCTCTGCGGTGACCGAACGTGTGTCAAACAAAAGATATCCGTTTTTTTTTTTCCCATTGGTTAAAGTGAAGCTACTGACATCCTCAAAGAAATGATCTGAATGCACATTCAAATAAAAAGTTCGTAAACTGAAGCTCGAAACTCTTCCAATGGAGCCAATTACATTTTTACTTGACCAGCACGACTATTATTTTCTTTTGTAAATGGCTATAAAAGTAATTTTTTTTAATTTTCATACAGTACATTCAAAAGAATTTAAAGGTAAAATATTTACCGTGTGATCCCGTGTATAATACGCTCCCCCAAAATCAACCTGAAATGTAGTTTTTTTCTCTCTGATTTGCTGGTATCCATTATTATCATTTGGTTGCAATTGTGTAAGAGCACATTTTTAATACTCCCGCGACGCCATCTCAGTATACACTTACTTGTCTACCAGTATATAAAAATAAAAAAAGATGGTTAAAAGTTGCCGTCTTTTTTTGTGTTTTGGTCAAGCTCCTTTACTTGCACCAATCCTGTATAATACCCCCACACCCGCGATTCGGGATCATTTGGGGGCAAAAAATGCGTATTATGCACGTGATTTTACTGTCATCAATAAGGTGCTTAGCAGCCAGCTTTGTGTTGATTAAGGAGCACAGTCATTCATTGTTAATCAAGTGCCAAGAGAAAAGAGTCAGGGGCTTTTTAGAGCTAACTACATTTTAATCATTGCTGTGTTAACTCACATGCATGTTCACATGTCACTCTTCAAATCACAATCACAGATTCTGGAAACATGAGTGTGCGTGCACTACACAGCGCTGTTATTGACTAATTATGATCATGACGGAATTGAATGTACTGACAAGCTGCAAGTTGGAGAGATTCATGTCAAAAAAATCTCATTGAGAGCTTTGAGATGCTTATATAACGTTTCCAGCGTTTTGTTGAAGTATATCGTTGATGTCGAGAAAATGTGCTTAAATGCAGGTTAGCATTTAAATGGGGATTAGGGTTCGGGTGATCCTTAGCTTGCTAAACGTTTGCTGCAAAAGTTGACGTCTATACACAGCAATGAAACACCATCCGATCTATACATGTGAGAAAAAAAAAAAACATTCTCCATCATAGCAGATCGAGTACTTCATGTGGAATAGATGCTGATTAGTTCATTGGACAAATGTCGAATCATAGTTTGCGCAGTAGCCTAAGTTTGGCGTTTTTTGTGATTTGTTGCAATAAGTGGTTTTAGCAAGATGGGGGGGGCGGGGCTAGTGAAGATGAAGAGAGGATAGGTTACATTAGAAAGAATCTGCCAGGACTAGAGGACAGTGCGGGGGACGAAGGGGTCTTTGGGTCGTGCAGTTCCTTTGATAGCCGTTGGGCTTGCGAAGTGCACTTTTACTTGTCTATGCACTTCTCCTCGGATGCCGCTTTGTAAAGCGCCTCTCCCAGCTCCTCCAAACGCTGCCTTTTGTCTAAATCCCGGTACAGGCTTGAGGGGACCTTGCTTAAGCCGTACATTAAGCCGTAGAGGCAACCGGCGATGAGGCCTGTGGCTTCGCTCTCCCCTAAAATAACACACAAGTCTCAGTGAGCAGATCTTCTTTCGGGTCTGCTCTCCGCCAAATGTCGTGATATCCTACCTCCATGGAACATGGCTCTTCTGCATAGTTCGGCCCAGTCATTTCCCGCAATCAGAAGGGCATCGTAGGCTATCATAGGGGCATCGTGTCCCATCCGGCCCGCACGGCCTTCTGAGCTCCATCGCTTGTACATCTGAGCCAGCAAGAGTAGGACCAGATTACGCTGTGTCACCGTACTCCGTAGTTAATTTCTACTGCAAAAAAAAAAAAAAAGGGACTTACCTTATCGGTTTCTTCAGCATCATAGCGATTGTCAAACAACGGCTTATTCTGACCTTCTTTTTCCAGTTCTCGCTCTTCCAAGTAAAACTGCCACTTAGCCTCAAAGTAGAACCAGTTTTCCTGATATTCTGCAGAGAAACAGACTGAATAAGCGCCCACAACGTGCAGTCCAAGGCTTTTAGCCTCCCTCTGGATTTTTTTGTGCTCAAACTGAATTCGAACGGGTTTTAAATGAAATGTTTTCCCATTCATCGGTTCATTCCATCTTTGTCGAAACTGAATTCTGCAAAACATGAACCAAAACTCGGATTTACCTGCCATATGGCGTATGGTCTTCCGACAGTACTCCTCAGCGCGAGGAATGATTTTCATGAGCTCACGGCCCCAAGTCCCAAGAGGTTTTCCCTGGATTGCATAGGATGCAAACAGTGCGGTTGTCAGGGAACCCAGGAACCCTGAAAGGCAGGAGTGACATCTTCATACGGCACTTTGATATCAATAGTTTGAAATGAAAATTGAAATATTTGGACATTTCTCGCGACAAAAAAGAAAAAAATCATCTTGCAGATAGATCACCTGTGGGGTGATTGTGGGTCATCCTGCCAGTTTCAATGCTGACCTCTACGAGGCTGTCTAGTCTCTCAGGTTGCCAGTATTTCATACCCACGCACATGGCCTTAGCAGCGCCCCCAAATCCTGACCCTGACCAGACATTTACATTTCAGCATTTTCAGGGGGAATAGAAAAATCATTTTTTCCTGAGCAAGAGAAACACCCTCGACCCCCAAAGACCTTTTTCATTGAAGGGTGTATGCCAAGCGAGGAGAAAATTGTCAGGTTTGAGGTGAATGCAGGCTTCCACTGTTGCCGGATCAGGGCTTTTTCCCTGCAGAGACACCGTGGCTTCAACGTAGAGACGCACCAGCTCACGGTAAAGATCCTCCAGACACCAGTAATCTGCATGCACACAAACGCAGAGTCTTTCTGAGTCATTCTTAATTGGCACGCAAGAGGAGACGAGTGTTGCTGAAGTGAGCTAAGTTTAGCCTCAGCCTACAACCCGACCAATTAAAACAAGCACGCCTTGAGCAAGTGGAGACAGTAACGCACACACTGCTCAGAGGAGATCCACGAACAGATCTCACAGCCATGTCTCTTGTCTATTTGTTTCAGCGGCTTTTACTTGACTGGTCTACTGGTCAGAAGATTAAATGCAGTCTAATGCAGTGGTCCTCAACCTTTTGTGTGAAGGACCGGTTGAGACAAGTACATGCTGTTCGCTGACCGGCAAACTTTTTTTTTTTCATTGTATTTAATTTGCCAGTTTTAAACCACTCTTACTAACAATAAATATAGAGTAATTCAACATTTTATTAACGTTCGTTAATTTCAAACAGTATTATTCTACTGCACAACAAATGTAGAATAAAATAACACCAAGAAGTATTAAGAAAAAGAAAAAAGAAAAAAATACGCCTTATCATGTTAACATAATCTTTTTTTTTTAAGTTACGCTCCCACAAACAGCGTTAGCATGATTGCTACGTGTAAATGGGACTGATCAAAAGAGGACACGTTTGATTGCTGCTTCCATTCGGTGGCTGCTGGCTAGTTATTAGTGACGAAACTGCTCATACATTATTTACGTTCAAATTCCGCTCGCATTTTTGCTACTTGTTCAAATGATTCAACAGGTTTCTTGTTTTTGAAGACATAACACGCACAATAGCTTTCTCCTCCATGTCACTGGGGGAGGAACTTCTCTTGTCATAATAGCTTCATCTTGGGAGGTCCTGGCTGCCCAACAGCTGCGCGTTTAGCTGTACGATTGGTCAATTTGTTACAATTACTTCTTATTTCATTTATTGGCGGATTCTGTTTATTACAACTAGCAAGGTGATGAAGGGGATTCCGATTGGCTCGAGTCGCAAACATTTCCGCCACGTCGAATGACGCGTATTTGCTCAAAGTTCGGAGGTCTGTCTCTGTGCAGGTCCCAAACGGACCGGTGGGTGGGGACCACGGGTCTAGTGTTTCAGTCTGGCTGCCGTGCGTGTTGATTTACGTCTGCGTGTGTGTGCATGTGCGCTGGCATTCCAGGATGTGTCTAAATGGGGAGGCCTAATCTCAAAAGATGTCATCGCCATATTACTGTTGCCTTGTTACCAGCAGAGTCTGACCAGCTATTGTTCACCAGGGCCAGAGCTAAGCTTGCGAATGCTATTTTGGACTCCTCCGTCCTGAAAATTTATTGCCATCCTCTGCGGGGCTTAAGATGGCATTCGGGTGAGGACAAATATACTTTCTCACGGTTTGTACTTTGATTTTCTTTTTTCGTTTTATCCATAAACGACATGCTTCATCGATAACATTCTACTCAAATTAGAAACTGATATCGTCACTCAAGATGGAACCCAAACATACCTGTGATAAGTGCCTCTGCTGTGGTCATGTGCATTAGCGTTGCATCACTCAGCGGCCAGTTATCAGGGTCCAGTTTGAGTGCTCCCAGACCACCAAGGGACACCAGTTCTTCTTGGATCTTTCTACCTGATGGGCAACTTTCCCAGTGGCCTTTTCTGAAGCCCAAGGCATCGCCAGCACCACCTAGAACCATACCTGCCTTGAATTTGTCCATTCTTCTGCGATTTGCTGTTCAGGTCACAACTTCCAATGAATGTCGAGGTTTTTCAATGATAGCTTTTCTCTCCCACCCCGCTAAAAAAAAAAAAAGAAAAACCTAAGTGGTCCGGTATCGCTGCAAAATTTCCTTCAAAACTCTCTGCTGTGCCAACAGTGTTATGGTCATTGTTTCTTCACCAGGTTGCCATTATTGCAGCTGTCCTCTCGCTTTTCACCAGTTGTCCGTACCAAGTCCAAATCCGTCGTAAAATGCACCTTATGATTCAAGGATGGCCCCTCGCATTGGAGTTTGGTTTTATCATCCACAGCTTCTTTATGCCAGCCATGGTATGTCCACGGGAATCGGGTGTCTCCTAAAAAGGCAATCCCCCGTGGCTCCGTAGCTTAAAAGACAAGTGGCTGGGTTTGGGCTCGTGATGGGGCATGGAAGCACTGTAAGAGATGCTAATGGGCGGCTCGTCAGCTGGTGCTGGACCTTGTTGCAATTCCACCCACCCCAACGGGAGGAGGAGAGTAAGCACGAAACATCATCCTCAATCTGAGCAATCACTCGGTGAAGGTGACTCGAATACTTAGCACACTATTGCTGACATTTTCAAACACACATTTTACATTTGTGTGCGGTGCTGCCCAGATGTTTCTGCTTGATCTTCATTTTGCCTATTCCAGAAAATGCTCAAATGTGTTACTGGATTTGAAACCTCCCCCATAATCTCTTAACTCCACCCCCCAACCCCCACACACACACACTTATGAGTTGCCATTTGATTGCAGAGCCAGACATCTAAAGTAACAGGAGACAAAGCATTACCACAAGTGCTTATGATGACTATGACTAGGATGATGACACGAAATCAGAATGCAACCGGATAAGAGACAACTGTTACCGAGCAGACATGAAGTCTCGCACACAAATACACACAGTTTCTGGCAATATTGAGTGCTGTACATGTCCAGACTTTTCATGTTTGTATGCCGATAATCTCCTCAAACTGATAAAACGACTCTCGTATTTGCTATGGCACTGCGTTGTTTCGCAAGTTTTATTTTACTTTGGCACTGCATTCATGAATATTGGGTGGTCATCGCGTCTGCCCCGGAGGCCGAAAATCTGGTTTAAAACTGTTGAAACGTGTGCGGAGCTTGCAGTTGGCTTTTTTCTTGATGGTTCCTCACACATCCCGAGAATGTGCTTCGTTCATTAATTCAAGACACAAAATTGTCACAAATGTGTATGAGTGTGAATGGTTTAATTTTTTTTGCTGTCTTTGTGGCCCGCAATTAACTGGCGACCAGTCCAGGGTGTTGCCCGCCTCTCCTCCGAAGTCAGCTGGGATAGGCTCCACCCACAATTATAAGTGCAGCGAGGGGAAGAGAAAATGGATTGAAAAAGAGAGCTCGGATATTTTTGTGTACAAGCCTGTATTTTGATCTGCTTGCACTCATCCAATGATATCATGTGTTTGAGCTATTTTAAAAGGCCCGCTTCACACATTAACCACAGCGGATTATGAACCGCATGCAAATACAGGAGTGACCGTCACAAAATAAAACAATCGATTCCTTTACTTCAAGCTCATGTGCAGTGACGCGATTGCTTTCCTGCTCATTTCACTCGTCACTTAGTAGCACTGACCCCTCCACTAAATGTAATGTCTTAAATTCAGTTCACACGCATGCTTTATTAACATTCTTGTGTAAAACAAACACACTTTTGGGACGGAACAATCGCTCTCCTTTGCCAAGTCAAACTATTGGGGTAACCAGAAATAGAGGACGGGCACAAAATGTAACACGTTTCTCATCAAACGTTACCTTTTCCTGTTCTGTGGTCATGCAATGAGGTCACCGGCAATCAGTTACATAAGCTTTCACATCATCTGCATATTTCCACAAGGACAAGGGTGTGCAGACGCCTACGGTGTGCCAAAAGTACACATCGGCGTACTAGAGTACACAAACAACCTGGTGCTGTCGAACATGGGCATCACTCACTGTGGACAAAACCTGTTTTGTAGCATTCACATTCAATGCAGGTTTCAAGATCCTACGAGGTGACAGCTTTGAGCGGACAGCAGTGCAAGATCTTGCAGGGAAATAAGATTCATTGATGCAGGTGCCGTTGAACTGCCCGCAGGCACCCCTAGATGGCAGCAGCAATGTCAAGAGTGAGACCTTTTATGAAAAACTTCCCGTGAGTCAAACCAAAACCTCAAACCGTGTCAACAAAATACATTAAAAATACTGATGGCTTGTATGGTGTAAAATGTAGCAGCTAACAGTGATAAAAGTATGCAAAACAGAGTAAATCAGTGCAGTTTGTAGTTGGCAAGTCAGCATTCGCCAGGACGTGAGAAAACAGTTCACACGTTGCTTCAACCTATTGAGAAATAAAAGGCAGTTGTGTTTGAAGAGAGTATGCAATTGAGAAACAACTACAAATTATTAGGTACAGTACTGTCATTACTGTAATTTTGCTGGTATTGAACTCAAAATGCATACTCCTCTGGTCAACTGTCAAATTCGAGTACAAAATGCAGAGCTGGATATTTAACTCATTCTACATTGAGATGTAAATTGCCATGTTATTAATTGTAAAAGCTAATTAAAATACTCCTCATGCACCCGAACCAAATCACTCATACATTGCGCATTTTGCTCAGCTCTCACTGTGATTGTCAGCGAGATCGTCCAAGGGCACGGTTTCGTTCGACAGAAACACGCGCGAGTCAATGTGCTGTTCCATTCATGGACAAAAGGAAGACGGCACCTACTACTGCACCAAAAGCTCACTCTCGCTGCTGTGCAAAAGATTTAGGTCAGTGAGCCAAGTCCGCAGCAGCACGATGAATGTTTTGTCCATAAATGCCAAGTACCAGACGACCGTCACTTCTCAAGTCCACTTGAAGTCGGCGTAAGAACATATTGGCGCAGCTTCGTCCGCGAACAAGCAGGCATCTTATGCAGGCTCAACGTTGGACAACTCTGCAGACAAGACTACTGAAGATGTCTTTTTGGCTTATGTGGTTGAAAAAAATATATATATATATAATTCACAAAAAAAAAAAAAATTGGAGGATAAGTCCATTCAAAGCACGAGTCAAACACTATGTCATGCCGCTCTTGCTCCCCATTACAATTGGTCGTGCAAACTCCACAAAGTCATCAATGAGAACAGGCCACGCCCCTGAGAAGAGATTTAAAAAAAAAAAAAAATTAGCTACATTTCACCGGAGCTCATATACAAAATTTTGAGGCGATTTATTCAAGTGGTGTCCTGTAATTCATCGCCCTTGAAGAAAACAATATAAGAGGAGCGGTCAGGCGATCCTCGTGCATGTCAAATATCCCAACTTCATCAGCTCACCCTCTTCATCGTAGTTTGACATGTCGTCCGCAATCATATTGCCGAAATCCAGAAGGAGATTCCATGTGTCTTTGGGGATAGAACGCTTGTGGTGCTCCTGAATCCAAGCGCAGTAAGCAAACATTTCATCAGATGGGGGGAAAAAGATAAGTGAATGATGACGTGTGGGGGGGGGGACGGGCGATGACATGACAACTTTCTCCACTCACCTGCAGGAATCTGTTCCAAAGATCCAAAAACTTGAAGCGACCTGTGAGAACTAGATTCCAGTAAGCCAAGGCCATCTCTAACTCTGAGAAATTCAGAATTATGGAGAGAAACAGTCTGAATAACCCCCACCCTCCCAAAAAATTGACCAAAAATGTCTGCTCTTGACCTTACCTAAACCTTTCTGCCCAGGATTCTTGGCAAAATTAAAGGTAAACTGGTAAAAGTCTTTAAACTTCCCAGTGTCTTTTAGCTCTTGCTCTAGTCTGGGAAGGGCGGCCTTCAGTTTGTCAGGAGTGTCACAGCTACGGGGAATAAAGACAAATAAAAGACTTTTATTCTCATTGAAACATTAGGATTTTATCCAGAGTAATGAACTAACATTGCACATCAGTTTTTAAAAGCCATGCTTTCATTTGCAATTGAAAATACATTTTGATGACCCATTTCACAATCACTCACCCAAGGTCTGCCATTCCGTCCATGAACTCTTTCTTGCTAAACTCGCACTGCGTAGCTGCTCTGAACTTCCACGCTACCACCAATATGCTCATGCTCGCCGGGTCCAGGGTCAGGTCATCGCAGAACTGCTGGATTCCATCGATGCCAATCTTATTCTCATCCTGGGGATCTGCAAAGATCGAACGGAAATGCGATCAAACCACCGCAAGCAGCCCCTGACAATGTCACTGCATGAATCCCACTGCTCACCTTTATATCTGTTATAGAGCTGTTCCAGCTTCTTGCGATCTACTGAATTTTTCATGGACTCTTTGTAGTAAAGGTCTGGATTCTGGAAGTAGTTGTCCGTTGCGACTTCTAGTTTCCAGTCATTCTGTGATAGGCAGTACACAGCAGTTCTCTCTCCTGCCTGCGTGAAGGACATGAACTGCCGAACCTTGTCTCTCTGTGATGACTTTAACTTGTGCTGGAGGAAGAATCCACACCAAGGACCACGGGGTAAACACAAAGCCGGATGAATGCACCTTGATTGAGTTCAGCGGCGTTGCAAAACCTATTTTCATATGCCACGCCCCAGTCTAGTAAGCGATAGAAGTGTACTGCGCACAGTATATATATTTTTTAAAGCTATAGCGAAACAACCTCTAAAATGCGGCACACATTTGATATGGATACAAATGTGTTTGATGACAGGCAGTGTTGGCTTAATATTTTTATTCATACAACGAGGGTGTAGGTATATCAAAGGATGAAGGAGTTCCAAAAGCCTCAACACAACGTGCCGGTGATTTGCACAATTGTCCCACTGTGCTAAATTAACCTCGAAGGTTAATTTAATTGCAAAATTGCCAACCCGACCCACCGGGGTATCGAACAGCACATTCACCGTGACACAATCAAACGGGATCCTCCGAGTGGTCTCCTGACCCGGAGGAGCGCCGTCGGGGGCATCAGTTACCAAAAAGGGAAAGGTACGTGCCACAAGTGCTCTCGTGCGCGTTCCAAATATACCAACCACTGACCTTCCCTTTCCATCATATTCCATCCAGTGCGACTCAAGGTTAAAGAAATGACGTCAACTGTGTAGCAAAATCTCACATTATGAAAAACGGACATTCGCAGCGTTTGCATTTTGAAGCACTTGTTCTGGCCTCGCGTTTTAAATTGTACCTACCATTTTATCACCCGCTGTTTTGGCCAACATACCTATTTTGCCTTTCTGCGCATGCGCCATAGAACAGCACGATTGTGTTCAGAGGATTCATGGGACGTGTAGTCCAAAATCCGTGTGACTTGACGTCGAGGTTTGCACTAATCTAATGTGGGCCTATTCACACAAAGATTACCTCAGAACATGTTTTTGCCTTTATAGAAGATTGTTTGGTCGTGACACTACTGAAGAGAGATTCCGCAGTTGTCGTTTATAATAGAAGTTTCTCTAAAACGGTGGTTATAAAACTCGTAATTACGGGTTGGGGAGGGCGGGTGTCACATTGAGTTTTCGCACATTGCTTAAGCAATGCTACGATTCGACTTCCATTCTTGAACTGCACTTTGAAGACGCAAAACATGAATAAAAATATTATTTTTTTACTATTCTTATGATCAATTCGACGTCAATGTTGTAGTTGTACCAGTTTGGGGCACTGTACTTGTTCGGTCAGAAAATCAAAACTACAACTCCCATACATACCGAAGCAGAAAACTGTTTCGGAAGTAATATTGGATGGCTCCAAGAACACAACCGAATTCAGGAGCAACGTAGATTATGGCCATTCCTTTACCCCATTTTCGCATTAAAGCGATGGATTAACGACGTACTTTGTAAAAAAGGTCGTTTGTACTGATGCAGGCTAATGGCAATTAGCAAAGTTCTGTTAGCTTTAGCTTCATGTGTCATGGGAGTACACCGAATGTTGAGTTGACTCAGCTGTATCGAGGTGGTCTGACAGCCGCAAGGAGAGAACAGGTAAAACTTTATAACCGGTTATGAGAAAAGAATAATACATCAAAAATTATCGTGGGAAAATGTCTCTTTACCTACCCGGGTAACCGAGCGAGCGATTGTCCTGTCTTTGCTATCACCAGCTGTTGCTGTTTATCCTTGAGGCTGGTTCACGGAAGTAAACGTTTAAATTGATGTCCAAGTGAGTCGCTGGAAAGCTGCATGCATGGAGGCCGGCTTGGTTGAGCAATGTGGCGCGACTGGGCCAGGAGGGGGGAGCCATCCGTGCAATACAACAACCTGATTGTTCCCGGATTATTCAGCAGTCGTCCACCGGAGAGCCAACGCAGTGCAAATAAGGTTTCGCAGGTAGCTGTTGCCTTATTCACGTATTTAGACTGGATATTGTTCAAATTGGATGCGTTTTCGCCGTCCTCCGTTCTTCCTCATCTTTGCATGATGGTAGGATCTGTCACGATTTTGTTTTCCAATTTAATCGCATACTTTTTTCGCTCATTTTCTGTTGGATGTGCGGAATCGATGCTGCGTCAAATGTTTCCTCGTGAAACAATGGGGACAATTGATTTTCAGTCAGTCTTTAGTTGCCATTATGCGTTTTCGTGTTCATAATGTCATCCATTCAAAAAAGTATCCACCACCACCGCAGTGGTATTCTTGTTACTTTCTTTTCTCTTGTTAGTTTTTGGCTACTGTTTCGCTCTACATTTCTAAATAGCAAATATTTTTCCTCTTACTGTACTGACACTGCCCCAAATACAACAAGCGACTCTTGCCGAACAAATCATTCACTCTTTAAATATTTCGTATCTAGTAACATAGTACTGACTGTAACATAAGCGCAGTCAGTCCAAAGGATTGTGAACAAATGGTTATATACCTGTATATAGTGTGTGTGTGTGTGTGTGTGTGTGTGTGTGTGTGTGTGTGTGTGTGTGTGTGTGTGTGTATAATATATATGTTAGAAGTGCAGATGCCTCACCTGAAAAAAGTGAGCAGCT